>JAANSP010000175.1:0-27607 GCA_036850745.1 Homidia socia
CTAGTAGTAGCTTAATAGCTTTGTATGATGCCAGCCAGAAGCAGTAGCAGCATTGCATTTTATCTTTGCTAGTTTGTGCAGACAAAATTATATAGAACTGGTTGAGAAAATACCCATTCACTTCTTAAATATGCATGGTCGTTTGATTGATAAAAATAGTATTTTGAAATAATGAATTTGATGCTGTACAATGTAAAATATTGTTGGAAAATGATTGAATCTTTCCAGAAAAATAGTCTGCAACGGATAATCATTGAGTATTCTACCTTATTTTTCGCGTGTAAAATTCGCATTTCTATATCCATATTGAAAACATGCTAAAAAGTTGTCTTAAATCATTTAGTATGAAGCTTAAAAAAGGGATGTATGTGTGTGATGCGTAATTACTACTTGCGCGTCATTGTCTTTTGTCTGTGGTGCGACACACGCTATTACCTCTTCAGTTGAATCAGCTGTAATGGTAAAGTTTCCGTCTTCCTGGTTCTTATCGTTGTTAAAATAAGTTTACCTTACCGATGTTGAAGAAAGCCTATTTTGGATAGATGTCGGGATACTCGAGTAAAAATAATATTTTTAAAACGACTGTATTTACGAATAATGCAGATCGAGGGAATAATCAACTATGGGTGTCACGGTCAACTGCGTTGTTTGTAAAAATTTAAACATAAATATAACAGGGAAAATGTTTTTAAATGATACAAGCGTACGTTCGTCTTACGCAAGTATTTGTACATGGACCCAACAGCAACCCAGAAAATCAAAGCTAACGGCTAAAAATTTCTGATCTAAAATGAGTATAAAATGCTAGAGAAATGTGTCAAAATGAAGGGAAAATGTACCAAGTGTAATGTCACCGTTGAGTGAACCACGAAAACAATTTTTGCCTTAACTATATTATTCCCTCCCTGCTACAAATACTGTAAAACTTACGTACGTACGTACGTACTACAAGCGGCAAGCGCATAAAAGTTTCAACTTTATTCCGAAAAAATTTCAAACTTTGAAACCCTTATTTTCTGCTACGCTACAACAGCTCCTAAAATACTGCTTATTTTTCAAAAGTAATCTTTTTGTTTCTATGAACGCTACGCTACCGTTGTTCAAGTGTTTACGACTCTAGGACTTTTTAAGTTTTTAATGCTACTATAAACACTAGTTAATAGCTTTAAGAATGGACTTCAAATGAAAAATATGTCCATTTATTTCGACCCCCACACAAAACTTTAATTCCAATTGCATTGCTATATTTTACATACCACCACGCTGCTGCTTCAATGCTCATTTCCTTGCTCCTCTGATGTATAGTAGATGAGTGGAGTATGTATAGTAGTGGGGCTTTGCAGTAGGGTTTTTTCTTTCCAAGAAACAACATATTCCCGTGTCCAAAGAATTTCCGAGAAGAAAGATCACGTAGGCATGTTGATGATTCTTTTTTTAAAAGAGAAGCTCCACTCACCACCATCACCACCAGATTTCTCATCAAAGCAAAAGCATTATATTAAGACTCATAAAACTGAAAAAATACCTTGCGGATTTACTTAATGCACATATATTATGGATTTCCAATGGAAAATGTCTAGACATTTCACATTTTCAAAAAATTAACTGGGATAAATCACAGGTTTTTGTTTAAAAAATAACAACATCATCCGCATCAACATATTAGCCAAATGATGAAAAAATGCACAGCGTTATTTGTGCTCTAATTAATGTGAAAGTCAATACTACTGTTAACTTTCCAACACAGCGTAGATATTGTCGAATATTTCAGGGTATACTGCACTCTGAGTAATTTTCCGAGGCTGGCCAATTTTTCGTCTTTCAGTGTGCGCCCACCATTATCTTAAACTTTTCTAGACGACAAGACAAGGATGCATTACATGCCCTGTTTGTGTGCATCATACTCATTTCATGAATGTGAAAGAGAGAAAAAAAAATCAGAGATAAAAGAGGCAACGAAAAAAGAGATGCGATTCTGAAACTGTTGGAGGAATATTGTCGTATTATCTCTCTGCAAAGACTAGAATAGAAAGTATTAATAGAACTAGACTTGATCCTTCTTTCTTTCTCATTTCGCTATCCTTTCGGCCACACGAAAACATTCATTAAATAAGTCTGTAATGGTAACAGTATCAACTAAAGTTCCATTCATTCAGTGATGATGATAACGATTATGTTGTTACTACTGCATTTTACTTAATCGATGAATATGTACGTATGTAAGTACAGGTTTAATATAATTTCCCTGACTAGCATAGGTATATGAATGTGCATTTGGAACAACATGCTATAAAATAAAGTTCTGCTACCTCAGGATTCTCTGCTTCCCTCGAGACACCTCTTCCTATGCTGGGTCGTAGAGTTGGGGTTTATTCCACATTAATAAAAAAACATCAAGTTTTTCACACTCTTCTTCTTTTTGTTTCCTTTTACTGTTTGGTAGGAGGAGGAGAAAAAAACAATGGCAAAATGTGTTTTTCGGTAGAGACAATAATTCGATTAATTCAGCTACCAACCAGACGATATTTCCAAATTTTCCGACTTTTCCCCTTCCCGTCGCATTTTTTAAGTCTTGTAAATAGAAATCACGGAGAGGACCTATATGTACCATCTCCTATTATGCCATGATGCAGTTATTCTATTTAGATTTTTCATGCAGCACGGATGACGATTTTTACAGCTTTCAAAAAAGCCATTGGCATCGCGTGGAGAGGGAGAGTAGTCAAATTATCTGGAGGGCGTTAACGGTGACTTTAATTGGGAATATTTAGTTTGTTAAATTTTTATGCGCAAAATGATGAGATGATGATATGATAACCATAGGGAACTTGTGCACTCATGTCCGCTCTTGAGCATTCTCCATTTTTGTGTTTCACACACATCCTAGTTATTTCTACTACAAGAAGATTCTCTCCTCTACTATTAGGTAGTTATCACACAATCACACCTTCTTAGAGCATGACGGTGCTCATTCTAAAATACTACTGCATGAAACATTTATACATGTACATAATAATAATAATATGCATATTGCATGTGTGTATAGGTTCGTCGAATGTGCAGAAAACTTCAAGGTTTAACTCAAACAAGTTATGTTATAAGTAGGTTGATTGGCAAATGAGGTAGACCGTCCCGGCATTTGACTAAATATTTCGTATATATTAGCAGCTTTAATTTTTGATCATCTAGAAATACGGTGTTAATCGTCGGAACGGCATGGTTTGGAACTTTAGGCAGGCGAATTCATCATCCATACAACATTTAAGAGCAACGTAATATGTACATAACATGTATTTGTACAGATTTGTTATAAGCAAACAACCAGCATGTAATATTGTGTCAAGTTCGGAAAAACGTTGAAAAGATTTTTCGTGGCAATGTTCATGTGCTAAACCGTTTTGCTGCTACTACTGCTGCTGCTGGTGGTCTCGCCCTCTCCTCCTCTCTTTCGCTGGTGTTGGTGGTGTTGCGTCGATTTTTTCAGTTTCTGCTTCTGAATGACTACACATTTCAAATCGCTCCTTCTCTCTCTCTCTCTCTCTATTTTACACCGTCACCGTTTGTCGGGCTGTTGCACCGCGTGTACATGATGCGACGACCGAACTATGTTGTGGAAACGAAACTACGTTTCACCATCCATCGCGTTTCCTGTTTCAGCTAAAATATACTTTTTAAACCCCGTTCGATGTATACGATAACAAATTTAAGAATGTATTTGGTTTTTTTCGATGATGCTAATGCTGCTTCTGGCTTACATAACATAATAATATAATGTAGGAATATCACAGTGCTCTATAGTCTTCTTTACTCAACATCATTATCATCATGCATTTGCTTTTGAGCTCTGTAGTATCTCTCTCTATTTTACACCGTCACCGTTTGTCGGGCTGTTGCACCGCGTGTACATGATGCGACGACCGAACTATGTTTTGGAAACGAAACTACGTTTCACCATCCATCGCGTTTCCTGTTTCAGCAGCTAAAATATACTTTTTAAAACCCGTTCGATGTATACGATAACAAATTTAAGAATGTATTTGATTTTTTTTCGATGATGCTAATGCTGCGTCTGGCTTACATAATAATATAATGTAGGAATATCACAGTGCTCTATAGTCTTCTTTACTCAACATCATTATCATCATGCATTTGCTTTTGAGCTCTGTAGTTCACAGTTAGGGACTAGCTACTTTAGCTATTTTAAAAAAAGAGAAGGACAACTGCTTATTTATTTGCTTGGTGAAACTTTTGACGAATCAACCTGTGCAGATAGGCAGGTCAAACACACCATGAGCGAAATTAAACGAGACCATGTCACAAATGGAATTTTTAGTGAAAAGGAGAACACATTGTTCATGTGTTCCACCTGGAATGCTATGCAACCGTTTTGAAGTTATTGGAGTGAGGACATGTTTGGGAAAAGGATTTTTTGTTCTCGATGCTCCTTTTACTTGCTGCTACTTTTAGAGAGTATATCCTTCCTCGTTCCTCACATTCACTGAAACATTATGCAGTAAACGAAAGACTGGCATGTGCTTTATGCGGAAATTATGCTCATATTGTATGAGTAAAAAAGGTGTAATATGTACGCTTTTCATTTATGCACTCTCTTTTATTTATAAACGGGTAACAATACAATGTACGGCGATATTTTGTACACCGACATTACTTTCATATTATTGAAAGTAAAGTATTATTTTTGTAGGCTAATACATTAAAACAAATAGGGTAAAAAACAACAAAAAAATCCCATTTCCCTTTTTCTCACTCTATTGGAAATATTCAGTAGAAAGTAATGATTGTTTCACGTTGAGAAAAAATTAATAATTTCTTATCCTCAATTAAAATCACATTGAATTCATTCCGTTCAAAAGCAGGTGGGCGGAATCACTTACTTGGCACTTTAATGGTCAATATCCAATAATATTTTTTATAATATCATCATGCACTTTCCATACTATGTGCATACTACTGATAAAATTATCAGTGTAAATTCTTTGCCAGGGTGGTAAAAAAATTTATATGCATAATATGTTTTTCATTGACATTGCTTGTTTATAAATATTTTCCTACTCTAACAAACCCGAAGATATATAGCAAACTGATGGTTTTATTTTCCATGTTGTGGTCACCAAATTGTATTTCAAACGCATCGAAATATTAATTTAAAAAATAACCGTTACATCATTTTAAAGTGTATGCATCAAAAAAATTTCTGTAATGAAAATAGTTGTTAATTTACGTACTCTGTTTCTCACTAGCACCGTACCAGACCAATATAGCACATACCTAGGTTAGTATAATGCATTATATGGTCGAGAAACAAAAGAGAAAATGGAAAAGAACCAAAAAAATCACAGCAATGAGTCACTTTCCAATAGCATCATTATCATCTTCGAACGCCATAACGGTGGCCACTGTACGTTTCAATTTGTGTTTGGAGTGAAAAAACTTTTTCCGTTTTTTTTCTCTGCTACCAGCGAATGATTCAACAAAATACTGATAATCATCGATATAATGTCTAGCGCATAGCGCATACCCTTTTGCATGTTGTACTTGTACATACATTGTATGCACATTGGAATTTGCATAATAATCACTTCTCTAGACAAAACTATTGAAAATGAAGGCTAGCCAAAAGTACGGAAGATTTTTTCGGCTCTTCAATGTATATACATTTTTTACATGATTATATTGTAACACACAGAGAAGAAGAAGATTGTAACAAAACTTGTGGCGATGATGATGATGATGGTATGATACTAGATAAGGATAGTTATAAGGAAGAAAAAAAAGTATTTAATGATTTTTGTGTCTTTGTGAAGAGCTAAGAATAAATGGGGTAGCAAGTGAATTGTTCTGTAGTATAGTCAATTTTTTTATGTATCGAAAGTCGGTGGTGGTGTCACAAAATCCTACGGAAAGGTACATGATACGATGATGATGGTGACCCGTGCGACATGCCATCCACCACAGAGGAAAGAGAAGAAGATAAAAAAACACACACATATACAATGTGACGACGGCATTGCGGTGATTGTCAGTCCGTAGTCTATAGGGAAGAAAATGTGGTGTTATATATTCACAAAATTAAACTATAAACTTACAGGTTTCATTTGATTCCATTACATAAATACTAGCGCATACCAGCAGCAGTGATGATGATGCCGAAGACGACGACGATGAAATCAGTTGTAGTAGTAGTAATAGTAGTAGTCATAGTTTTAATATTACAAGCAGTTTGTATAGCTGTTGTTACAGTGCTATATTATTATGTACCCCAACTAATACTGGCAGTTAACTTTCAGTTAGTGCTTTTCGTTATGCGCACACTTCCATGTTTTTTAATATAAAGCATCACGATGATAATAGTTTGTTACGTTCTTCAATAAACTATGGGGGTCTGCCGGGAAGCTGAATAGCCGGTTTTGCATTATGCCCAACCCAGGGCCTGATGTTCATATTTGGAAATTGTTTCTAAAAAAAGATTTCTAAGGGGGCCGACGCTTTTGGCACGGCCAATTTGGGTCGGATGGGCTGGGAAAACGAACGCTGAAAATAATCCGCAACTTGCCAGAGTCCTCAGTCTCGGTTGCTTCTTCTTCCACTCACTCTCAGATCGCTTTGCTTTTTGGTGCTTTGTGTTCAGTTCCTCTTCAAATACATCTTTCACAATGGTAAGAACTTTGAAAAAAAGTTTCAACTTGGAAGCAGTGACTTGCTTCTTCTTCCTCTTCTTCTTCTTCTAGTATTCTCCTACTACATCTTCCACTCTTCTTTTTCTTCAACATTTTATTCTAATTACTATTTGAAAAAAAGAACAATTGAAATTAGTTTATTTTTCCAGTGAATTATTCCGTTTCAAAAGAAAAAATATCAAGAAATAATTCCAATTGTTTTACTGTTTTCAAAGAAAAAAATATTTCAATATTCCAAACAGGATTCCTCCTCTATTTATTATTACATTTCATTTTTGAATTTGAAGTGCTCTTGAATATTCCTTGGATTGCATTGGAGCAACACTTTAATTCTAATTGAAAGAGGAGGCCAACAAAAAACCCTTGAAGAGTTCACTATATAATAATGGTAGTCTTAACTAAAGAAAAGGGCCCTTGAGGCCAAAGTGCTTTGAAAAAACCTCTACTTACTACTCACCTTTACACCTTAAAGTGACAACACTGAAAAAAACACCCACCTGAGCTTTCTGGAACGGCTTGCCATTTACACATCATCACACTTTAATTTCTCCCATCTTGGTTATTTTATTCCTTTAAAATACACACAGTTACTACTACTACGGATCAACCGAACAATATTTTTAATATAGTACACCTATTCATTCAAGAAATAAATAAAAATAATAAACTTTGTAGGCTGGAAGTATTTGTTAGGTGGTTTAGGAGATTATTGTGGGTAGTTGATTGTGCGCTGTTTCAAAAAAAAAAAAATTGGACTTGGTCTAAAGATTTTTTCATTCAACCTTAAATATTACTATTATTATAAAGAGTAGTCTCAGGTTAATAAAATTACTTTGTGCCACGTGGTTCAATTATTTACAAACCGAGAATCAAACAAAAGGTACAACAATAACCTTGACTTGAAGTCGTTGACTTGTCGTTCAGGCACCTGAGATGTTTTAAACAGGGATACATCCAATACATCATACCAACACCACTCGATGCTTTAATCCTTTTACTTGAGCTACTGTGTTGTCTGATTGGAATGTGATAAGAAGAAATCATTAGAAATCAAAAAAGAAAGTAAAATGTAGTATTAATTAGAAAAAAGAAGGAAGATATAAGTGGCTGTCATTATTTGTAAAAAATTTAAAAGAGTTTTATTATAATTATGAAAATTCCATGACTCAAGTTCAAAATGTCTTAAGAGATTAGGGGAAAGTGTGCTTTCTTTAGAGAATTTTTTTTGCAATGGCCCATTGCATTGTAGGTGAATGATCTTGAATGATGATTCGATTCAATCTTGGAATCAAACTTTACTTTGAAAGATTTGCTGGTGACGACAATCAAAGTATTTAAATATCAAAGTAGGTATATAAAGCCTGAAAGGAAGCAAAAAGTATGGAGGTTTAGTGGCGGTAGACGAAGTAAAAGTAATAAAGTGTCTACAATATTTGCTACAACTATTGAATAGATAGAGAGAGGCAGGGGGATAGATAGAAAGCCATAAAACAGAAATGACGAAATCTTTTTGTCCTCGGATAGGAAATTCTTTTGGAGTGAGTGAGAGGGCAAAAAAAGTCTGGCAACATGGCATGCATACATTTGTGCATGATGATTGTATACAAGATTTTTTAGCCAAGAAGTCGTTGTTTGGTAGCACTAGTGGTAATATTAGTGAGTGACGACCGATACTCGTTTCAAATACTCCTTTAGGTAAATTTGGAATTTGAATCTGCTAATGAAGACGCATAAAGATGTAGACAGGATAAAGTTAGTGGGGATCAGGCAGGAGGAGGGGAATTACAGCTTTCAAATCTCGGTTCGGGTGGGGTCGAGACGCGAAAAATTGATACATACATACCTAACTAGTTTTGCATTTAAATACATTATATGTGAGGGAATTATATGGTTATCTTGGAGGCAAGCAAGCATGCCAACCAGGAGAAGTAGCAAACCGGCACCACCAGACTACATAGCATGTTGTATAGCAAGCACACATCGTCACCACTATTAACGATAATATGCATCATCAGTAGCAGTAGTAGTAACAGTCTGCGCTAGAAAATGAACATATATCGAAGAGTTTGAAGCCAGACCAGTGATCCAGTAGACAACTTGTGGCACTTGCCAGTCGGCCTCGAACCAGTAATCACTCTTACTTTACAACAACCAAGTACTGCTAACTGCACAGATACACATATTAGCAAGTCATGTTTCTTCCTGTGTAGGCTCATCGCGCACCACTACTTCTTCATTTTTCGTCGTGTCGTCTTCTTGTTGTTCATCTTGAATCCGAATTATTTTTAGACCAGCAGTGGCGAACCTCTTTAAGCCAACATCATCATCATCAGAGTAGTAGAGCAACACATTACACACATATCACCACCACCACCACCGCCATATACTTTTCCTCTTTTTTCTTTTTTGCCATTATTTGCTTCTTTCTCTTGAATTATTTTTTCGTAATCTTAAGATAACTCGGGAGTCAAGCAAAAGTGAAGAAAAGAATGAAATGAGATAGGAAGTTGGGAAAAACACAGTACACAAGTTGATTATCTGTTACGGGAAGAAGAAGAAGTGCACGCATTATAATAAGTCAACTTGGTAGGAAGCACTGCTAAATAGTATGCAATATACTATATAGTTGTTTTTTTCTTCTGTTGAGGATATACCTACATAGATATCAAAGATAAACATAACATAACATTACTTATTGCACACGACGACGACGACGACTCAACAACCTTAACCAAGTAGCAGAAAAAGAGAGAGGAACATTTCCAAAACCATATACCGTTTTACATACACAATAATCCCAGTCGAGCACACAAGCTTTCTTCTACTTGCTCATATATTTTTTTTGTTCATTCCATTAGAATCACTTCTCCATTCCAACTTAATTTGCGGTTCTCGTGCACTACTCGAAAACAATATAGAGAAAAATAGTATTCATTTAAAGTGAGAATAGACTTTTTTAGCCAACAAGTAGTGTAATATCAACTTTAAAAAATGGTATGCAACGGTTGATTTCAATATCCCTATTTCCGTAAAGCAAGTTTCAATGGCAAGCCGTGTCTCATAAAGCAAACATTGAGCTAGCAGTACCCTTTCTCTAGAAAAAAAGACAAATCCCAATAATAGTATTGTCCTAGTTTTGAAAACCAAATCAAATTGCGTAAATAGGAAATTTTTTATTATTTGTCCAGTTATATGGTTAAATAAGCATCAGGAGGAATACTATATAATTTTTGAAATGAAAATTAAATTAGTGGCGCGTATCAAAAATTGAAAGCAATTACATGAAAATATTTTGATTTTAATAATAATAATAATAATAGGCGGACGACAAGAAAGTAAAGAAGACCAAGAAGAAGAAGGAGGATGAGGCAGCAGCACCCGCTGCAGAGGCCGCGCCCGCCGCCGCCGAGGAACCAAAGCGAGCAAGCACCCGAGAGTCTAAGAAAGCCAAGCGAACTGGAAGTAATATCTTTTCCATGTTCTCACAAAGACAAGTTGCCGAGTTCAAAGAGGTAATTTTTTCCCCACATTTCAAATTATTATCCAATTTTTGACTGCAGTGCAAATGGAATTTTTAAATTAAAAAGTTCGTTTTCTTTTTTCCAATCTATAGGCTTTCCAGATGATGGACGCTGACAAAGACGGTATTATCGGCAAGAACGACTTGAGGGCAACTTTTGATGCTTTGGGTCGTATGGTCAGCGACAAGGAATTAGACGAACTGTTAGGAGAAGCTACTGGTCCCCTCAACTTCACCATGCTGCTGACATTGTTTGCCAACCGTATGTCAGGCAGTGCTGATGACGATGAGGTCATTATTAATGCCTTCAAGTCATTCGATGAGTCTGGTAAAATCGACTCTGAAAAGTAAGTTCTTGACTTCTTATTCGTGTAGCCAAAAGTATGCCTGTAGTACATTTCGTTTTGCATGCATTTTGCTTAAAGCTGTTAGGTGTGACCCTTCAGGTTCCTTTTTGTGTATTTGACCCAGTTGAAAAAAAGTAAATGAGAAACTGTACACATATTTTGTTGTAAAGGTTGCGTCATGCACTGATGACATGGGGCGACAAGTTCTCAGCTGAGGAAAAAGCTGTCAGGTGTGACCCTTCAGGTTCCTTTTTGTGTCTTTGACCCAGTTGAAAAAAGTAAATGAGAAACTGTACACATATTTTGTTGTAAAGGTTGCGTCATGCACTGATGACATGGGGCGACAAGTTCTCAGCTGAGGAGGTTGATGAAGCCTACGAGCAAATGACAATCGACGGAAATGGCAAGATCGACACCCAGAAATTGATCCAGATGCTGACAGCCTCAGCAGAAGAAGAGGGTGGTGAGGAGGCAGCTGCCTAAATTCGCACGCTCGGCCTTAAAATTAATTCAAATTTTAAATTGAAAAACTGTAAAATCCAATCAATTATTTATAACTTCTACCACTCAAGAAGAAAAAAATTGCATCACGTATATATAATATAATATCTTTATCTATATAAATCAATATCTCTGCTATCTAATTTAATATATATATATCTATATAAGACCATCCGTGATCACAAATATGAAAAGAGAAACAAACATCATGAAAAAGTTGATGATGATGATGATGATGATAATGATAATAATAATGAGAGACGTATGATCCCATTCTTCATACTTTACACCATTGTAAAAGGAACAGTTGTTGAAGTTATTTCTCTGCCATTATTTATTTATTTTGCAAATTTTCTAATTGGTTGATCGACACTTACTCCTCCAAACAAGCAGTGATTATGATTATTACTAGCATCAACAATGTCACGTCAGTCACTATTCTCATGGCACACATAATCATACTACTACTACTCATCTTTCCAAAAAACCATATATTATACGAATGATTTCCCTCTGGCTCAATCGATTTTTATTATTGCTTAGGTTTTGTTTATTTCTCTAGCTCATCAAAATATATTCCTTACACTATTCCAAAAAAATAATAGTTATTGTTACTACTATTATTATTATCATTATTATTATTATTACCATCGTCAAACTCATATAAATAATAATAATAGTAATAAGGAAAATGATAGAGAAAATATAGCATTAAAATCCAGCTCGGAGCAAACTGTACGTGTACGTAATAATTTGATTCTCAAGAAACTTAATTGGTCTTCTAATCAATTACGGCACTTTATCATGCATAAAAAATACATGCGTTGTAATGTTAGGATTATTAAAGTATATTAAAAACCTAGAATTTTATTGTTATTATTATAAATGTTATTGTTATTACTATTTTAATTATTGTTATATTGATTACTATTATTATTATTATACATACTTTTTTTCGTACGCAGTCATTCAGGCAACATTCTTCGTTAAAGTCCAAAAAAGAAAGTAGGAGAAAATTTCAATTTGCACTTTACTAAATAATCCATCAAAAACAAAAAAGATTACACAGCAACCGTTTTCACAATTTTATTACTGTGGTAAATATTATATTTAAGCTGACCGTTACTAAAAACAAAAAGATGATTATATTTATTTTCGCCTTGTTGTCACTTAATCTGTCGTCGTCACCCGTGACGTTGCAGAATTTTTTCTTTGTTCTATAATTCTTTTTTTTCTTTGATTTTCAATTCACAAAAATAATGCTCGAGTCAACACAAACTTTCTAGTTTGATGTTCATTTTATTTTTTCTTTGCAAGAGATAAACTCTGCTTTTCTCCAAATGTGTTCTATTTATTGGTGAAAGAGAAAGTTGACGTAATCACTAGTTTATCTGTTGTAACTATAAATGAGGTTAATTTCTCTTTTCACGCGTTTGCAATAGTTGTCTCGGCCACAAAAATATATATAAATAGTTTCAGCATTTTCTACTTACACCTCCTTTCACCCGTCGTTGTCATCATTGATAAGAAGACAGAAGAAGAGTTGAAGAAGGAGTAGCAACCGAGATCCAGTGACAACAGAGTCAACAAGTATCCGAGTACGAAACTGAGATGATGATAATGGACGAATAAATAAATATAACGTGTTGAATCATTACTTATTATTAAATGCTTCATTATTACCTTCAAAATAATAATAAAAAAACAATTGAGAATTATGAAATAAATGAATAATGAATTTTATTATTAATATTGTACATTTAATTGAGATACTGAGGCAAGAATTTTAATGGAAAATATTAGCCAGTTGAATAAACTTTACGTGACATAATTTTAATATATATTATTATTTCCTATCCCAGTGATAGTGTTACATTGTTTCGATTAATTTCCTTAAAAAATGCTAGGAGTCTTTATGATGCGCTCTAAATGCACGTAATTTGTTGCTACACTATTGTTGAAATTTTTGGTGTATGCTTATAAGCAGCTTTAATTGATAATAATAACTTCTATAATGCTGATGATTCCGAAAAATGTTTTTGAATTACACTCTAAGAAAATTGTAATACTTTGTGTATAATACTACTACTGACTATACTGTAAAAATAATTGACAATGACAAGACCGATTTTAATGTTAAAAATATTTTAAAAAACCATATTCTTCCCACACCACTACCATCACCAGACTTAATTACCCTTAAAGCACATTTACATGCCACCACCCATTATTCACTACCAAATATCATTAAACACTTTCATGATGCGTAAATATTAAAAACTTGTTACATATTAATAATATGAACGACTTGAATAATGTAAATAACAATTACCAAAGCATATATTGTAGTTATAAAAAATTATTTGTGTTTTTACGAGCTTTCTTATTTATCATCACATTCATACACTGGATTTTATCCATGTTTTGATTCCCTAAACTGCAACCAGTAAAATACGGGCAAAATGATGATAAAGAAATACTCAGAGGTTAGTACATGCGAACTAGCTGATTTCATAGCAACTCCGTCCTTTTCAAAGCCAGAAGGATTTTCAGATTCGGATGGATGTAACCTAAGCAGTGTGACATCAATTTTCTTTGAGGGAATGGAGTACTGGAAGTTATTTAATTGCTTTGAGAAACGTGTACTTTTATTTCTTTTTTCCCCGTCTTGAACCCCGTCAAATATTCTGTTGAGGCCCCACTGCCCTCGTAACATTAGCATTGTCAATTCTCTTTTTGACATCATCTTCTAATTGTCTTGGATTAAATGCGGGAATCCTTAAAGATACCTGGGCTTCTATCCAAGATATGAACTCCGACACCCGTACATAGACACCTGAAGAAATGCATTGATTTAATTGGAATTATGACTGAAGCATTTTAATTATCACCTTATCAGTAATGTTACTTACCTGGAACTTTAAATGTTCCACAACCCACTCCCCAAGAAGTTATTCCTACAAGTACATATCGCCAGGGATCAACAAGGGAGGGACAAACCAATGGGCCGCCTGTTTGACATAAAATCAAATTGTATATTGCCATTTTATGTATTTTATGTAGGCTTTACGAGTAATTTGATCAAGCCAACAAACCTCCATCACCAACACAACTATCTTTCCCTTTTAATCCACCTGCACAGAGGTAACTAGAATGGAAATTGAATTTCGGACCCAAACTTGTGTTTCTGAGAAGCATTGTACAAATGTTGTCAGGTACCAGGGGAAGCTCCACCTCGTGCAATTTAGCTTGATACTGGCCACCTTTCCATTTAGTTTAAAAATAAAAAATAAATGAACTTTCATAAAGTTCAATTGATTAAAACCTTTAAAACGTCATAGAGTTTTAATAACTTACCAAAAGCATTCTTCCCGAATCCAGTTGCCCAGCAAGAGGTGCCGTCGTAAGAGGCTTGACTGCTTGGAGCTGGTAAGCAAATCGTGTCAATATGAGGAGACAGCTTTGCTGGTTGCTGGAGAAACAAAAGCGCTATATCGTTAAGAAACGCTCCACTATAGTAAAGAGGGTGCACTACAACTTCGCTTCCCCAAATATCCTATAGAAAACGATATTTAAAGAAATAAAAGTTTTAAAACTTTTACTCAATATTTAACTATAATCACCAAAATATAATAATAAAAATATATATACTTGGTGATGGTTAACGTGAATAATAAGAGGAGCAAGCTGGTGTAATTATAAAGCCAGTTTCTCTGTGTAAAATGAAATGATGATGCAACAAAGACCAAAGAGGTGAGTTGAAAGATGCGTTTGTAGATGGCAGTTAAGAAGACATTGCCAATCGAAAGGATTTTTTTTTGACAATACAAAACCAGCATATAGGATTTTCTTACCTGATATGGCAGGAGTTCGGCTGTAGATTGTGTATCCCATTCCCCCAGTCGCACAACAAGATGTCCAGCATTCTTTCTAATGATCAAAATGAAAATATTTACGCAATTTCAACAGTATTGGGACCCTTAATATTTTAATTATTTTTCAAAATTTCATGTAAATAACTTTAGCTGAAAATACCCTTGAACGCAATGCGCCGCTGTTAGTACAACGGATGGTGAAATTAATGAGGCTCCACAAATAAACTTTAAAACCCAGGTTCCTGCTAATAATTTTTGCTCTAAAATAACAGCTTGCCATGGATATTCACCAAATTGGGCTTCCGAGTCCTTGAAAATTTATTTAATCATTTCTGTTAGTCTTGATTAAATATGCTCTAGTTTTTTTCAACAATTTTACTTTAAAATCAACCTTAAATCCTAATATTCTGGCATGAACTCCATTTGGATTTAATGTTCCACATTGTGGTGAATAAGGAGGGATCGTGCCGCCGGCGTCTGGAGGACTGCTAACAATTTTTGCTCTAAAATAACAGCTTGCCATGGGTATTCACCAAATTGGGCTTCAGAGTCCTTAAAAATTAATTTAATTATTTCTGTTAGTCTTCATTAATTATGTTCTTTTTTCAACAATTTTACTTTAAAATAACCTTAAATCCTAATATTCTGGCATGAACTCCATTTGGATTTAATGTTCCACATTGTGGTGAATAAGGAGGAATCGTGCCGCCGGCGTCTGGAGGGCGTACAGTTATCGGAGTTGTGCTACTTGGCATAGTAGGTGAAAGGGTAACTCGTGGGTTTCGACAACACACTTCCAACACACTGCGACATGGCCATGCTTGACGTATGTCAATCAACCCACTCCCATCGGAAACAACCTGACAATGTAAAAACAAAAATTGTTAGGTTGCAGCATTGAATTGGCCAACTGTCCACCAGCTACTAAAATATTATCCTCTATCACTATTTTGCTATCTCTCTCAACCTGGCCTTCATCACAGTAATAAAAGGGGACACATGTACAATTCCCAGTTGGCACTGTTGGCACAAGGATCGGTGCGGTCGTGGGAATTGTACGGGTCTGATGTGACACAATGGTGGTGGAAACGCTGGTTCCAAAAGTAAAGAGAGCACGAGGTTGTAATTAAATCTTGAGAAAAAAATAAAGCCAGTCCATTAAAACATTAAACTTGAATGATTTAACCACAGTAAAAGCACAAACTAGTACCCGACTGTAATTTGGAACCGTTTCTCTCATTCAGACTTTCAGTTTTGTTCAAATTTTGTGAATTACTTTTCTCCGGCCAAACCCATGATGATGGTCTTGGTTTGGCACTGCACCGATGAGTTATAATATTTAATACCCACAACGTTATAATAGCACTTGAAACAATTCTTAATGTTTTCATTGTAGCCATGTTACTCACTGAATTATCACTTGAACGCATTTGCTGCATAAGCGTCCACCAAAAACATTGAGTTATCAATACTTGATTCCCTACGTGTGTAAATTTCTACACAATTATTGTGTTTCTGGATCGCCAAAAGATTTCGGCGAAAGTGACAAAAGAAGCGTTTATTTCCACTTTCAGAACGCAAATGGAAATGCTATCCACCCTTCCACTTCATATTTGTTGAGAAAAGAAGTATCTGTCAAAGTAAGATATAATGAATGCAAAGGAACATTTCTCTATTTTGTTGTTGCACTTTCTCCAGCTGTACGTTGATTGATGGCTTCTCTGCACCAGTGTTATTTTCACTTTCACCAGCCCCATAATATAATTCTTTATGCTCCTTCTCTCAATGTAGTCTTCCCAGATGGATGGCATCCATGACATGTCCGATTCTAATATCAATTGGAACACGCGCGTCTACCTACTTTTACTTGCTTTTAATGTATTATTCGCAGCAGTCGAAAAAAGATAGAGGAGCAACAACGCAACGGGTTTATTGTGGCTGTGACAGAAGAAAGTGTGTGCATACAAAATTGCAAATTGTTGTGACACATACCCACGTTCTATTGAAAAACCTTTGAGTAGGAAAAAGGGACATGAAACTAATCAATTACATATCAATATTATAATGCTCTATTCGCTGTATCACCTTCAATTCAATACGAAATTGGTGACGTGTGTCACTGATGATTACTAACTCCCTAAGCTAACCAAAATAAGATTGTCACGACAACATTAACATACATAATATTATTACAGGTTATCTGAGAATATTTAGGTTAAATAGAGAATAAATGTTAAGTAGCACAATCTATCATGTAGGTCCAGGTTGTTGTTACATTCTATATTTTGGCATGTTTCTGGAACCCAACTCTTTTCTAGTCATAATAATTGAGCGAGTACCTAAGGAATTGGTACTTTTTTTCTAAATATTACTATATACAGTGGAATTTGCGCAAAAGTCGGAAGTGATGCATTTTCAAGCTTCTTCCTTTTCCCAAACATGACTTATAGAACTAAGCAATATCATTTCCCTTCCATTCCCTTTGGTTGCATCAACACGCACGTACTACACTCGAAAGAAATTGAAAGTGACCAGCGCATACTCTAGTTTATAAGCAATGACCATTCCAAATACACCAATTTTATTGAAGCTTAGTTAACGATGACCTTATCATTATGAGAACGATAATCTTTCTACAGTTGTTTAATTTCTTTTTCGAACATGGCATTACCTACATTCCTATTTAAACGTTTTATTTGTAGAGTATATTTCTGTCGCACATAAAAAATATGCTGTTTTCAGTTCTCCCTTTAATATCTAGAACAGCAAGCTCCTAACTAGAGCAATATGGGAATATGAATTTCGGAAATAATTAATAATCTTGTTGTTAACGTTCTGTTTGTTGGGAAGTTAATTGGGTTGGACAGTAGGTTATCATATTATTATGTGATGCATATTGTGCAAGGAATTTTACGACGATGGTACAAGTCAATAATCATTATTACGCAAGCATTCCAATTTCCAATCAAATTACTGGAATGGTGTGTGTCTTCCGAGATTCCTTTATTACGCAGGGCAGTGACTTTATTATTATATCTGAATTAGCATTCCTATAATGAAAGCAATGAACTCTTGAAAATCGATAATATTTAGTTACCTGCATTTCCAATCCTTAAGCATAATATGAATTACTAGGCAGTTATTTGCAACATAATTTTTGCTTCAACAGCCAATCATATGCATTAAAAGATGGAAACATTGAATTTTGCAAAATTATAAAATACACTATTTAAGTGCATAAAAATGTGCTTAAAAACTATCTAATTTTCCAAACATTTTCATCGTTACTAATAATAAAAAAAGGATTCAAAGTAACACTGTTTTTTTTCTCACAAAGCTAAAGGTGCGCTTGCAAAAAGGAGGCCGCCATGTTAAATAATAGTTTTCTTCTCAGCTCGGTTTCAGCAACAAAAAAAGGTGAGCAGGTTTAGTTTTGCATAGAAGAAGGTTTTATGTAACAACTCTAGAATGCAAAATGCTTAGAGTGATCACTCGACTTGGCGTCCAAGAAGCAGAAGTAAATACATTCATATACATCTCTCTCTCTCTCTCTCTTTCTACACATACCTGTATCAACTACACTGTTTTATACTCAGGTAATAACCATGCAATAAAGATATTTGGATGTTATTATTATATGAACAGATCTTGAATACAGTAAAGGTGTGCATGTAATTGTAAATCCTGTAATCCTGTTGATATTATAACATAGATACATAATCCGTGTATAGCGAAATCTATATAACTACTTCTTATTTATGTACATGCACACATTTGTAAGTGTTAAAAAGCTTAGAAAAATAAAAATAATAGCGTGTGTAGAGTTGGTGCTGCAAGAAGAACATATAGCTTGTATTCTGTAATATGCATTCATTAAAGCCCTGACTCAATCTTTGCGAATGCCTACTCATTTCAATAAAATACAGGTGTGTTGCCCATCCATTCATTGGTGTCTTATTAATTCAATTATCTATAAAAATTGGTATTTTCACCGAAATTGCACTAGACAACAAATAAATTTTTCGTGATGATTTGTTCATGTACTTACATATTATTTGATGGCAGAAATGAATGAAGTTGTTAGCAGGTAGACATGAACAAAGTATAGTAAAAGGTTGTTATTCTCTGTGTGCTCAAACAACAGCACCTTTGATTTTGAATACGTATTAAGTTATTTTAAACAAATAATGATAATATTGTAAGCTGCATGTTACTTTCTACCACTTATGAAAAATTAATTTAAAATAAACTTACTTAATAACATACTAAATAAACTTAGAACATATTTTAGAGAACAAAAGCTCTGTTAAATACAAACTTGATTGTGATTTATGCCCAAATTATTTAGTCTTTTAATGGTTTACCCGGAAATTCTAAAATGACCAAAAATTATCCTGGTTGAATTAAAGGTTGCTTTTTTACTAGCAAGTAAGTAGTAAATTAAAGTGGGTGAATCAAATTTAAGTTAAATTTAACATTTCAGAAGGAGCGTCACCAATAAAAGGACCGAAACGCAGTTAAACCGCTCTAATTTTGCATTGCTTCCCAAACATGCTTTGCAGATTTTAGAAAACTAAATCCGTCTTATTTATTACTTACCCCTTTCCATAAATATGATAAAATCATTCACAGAGATACAATTATGTAAAAACTGTATCAAAAGCTCCAAAAATATCAAAATACCTAGCTGCGCAAAAAATAAAATCATTATTTTTCTTCTTCCACGTACTCATACATAGCATCTCTTAGTATGTATTAGTCATTTTCATGTATCGAGCAATTTTCAGATGCCATAAAGTTCAGCAAAAAACAAAGAATATTGCGTATCAGAGAAAATCTAACAAAGAAAATAACAAAATTGGTATTTGATTGGGAGACCACAAAGCAAGTCATAGACTGCTCGCTGAGCAGCAGGTGTGGTTTTAACATTTTCTCATGACGTTTTCTATCCAACTTTTTTTTTACAAAACAATCCCGTCAATGTTGCTTTTCAAATGTATTTGCAAAGATTCAGCAATAGTAGTCGTACATCGCATTCCACCATATCGTCTCATGCTCATTTTCAAAGCTGATCTTATATCTGCTCACAAGAGTAATTCAGCAGTAATAGAAAATACCAACATATATGATCAGCAAACAACGATATTATATTCACATGAATACTGAATACTCCTAGAGCATTATTTTAAAAGTTTACAATCAGCAAAATGTAGCAGCGACAGTAGTGCCAAATTCTGTTTTTTGTTGTACACGAACATAACAAAAGATTGGGTTTACAAAAAAGTATGCATACCTACTTACCCGTGCACAAGTGAGTATGTATTAAATTATAATATCAAAGCAATCTACGCTGCAAAAGCGGACTAACGTCAAGCAACAAAGGCGATAGGGTCATCGAAAAAGAATCCAAATACTTTGGAGCACCAACATCATCATCATCGCCGTTCTCTAATGGGATGGGGTATATTGATTCATTACCGTTCTTGCTAGCTATTCCTTTGTTTTTTTTCCTCACACTCATCATCATCATCATCATCCGCGATGATGTACATTCGGCAGCAGTTAATTTAATCTAGTTACATTATGTGCGTTTTAGTACGCTCCATATGTATAAGTGTACATTCTGTAGAGGTTTTTGTTTTATTGAAATGTCCAAATGCCTACTAGTACTAGTAACAAGCAGAGAGAAAGGTAGTGTAACTGGCTATCTGGCCGAAGAGAAAAGGTGCTAATTTTTTTTCTCTGTTTAATTGACAAGACGAGTTTTTTATGACTGATGGTTGGACGGGCAAGGAATATTCAAACAAGTGCAAGTGGCGGACGAAATGCATTATAAAGCAGACTTTAAAAAAATATTACGTTTGTTATCCACAAGACCAAGTCCTAGGAAGTAAGCAAGCTTGTACACAGAGAGAAAGGTAGTGTAACTGGCTATCTGGCCGAAGAGAAAAGGTGCTAATTTTTTTCTCTGTTTAATTGACAAGACGAGTTTTTTATGACTGATGGTTGGACGGGAAGGGAATATTCAAACAAGTGCAAGTGGCGGACGAAATGCATTATAAAGCAGACTTTACAAAAATATTACGTTTGTTATCCACAAGACCAAGTCCTATGAAGTAAGCAAGTCTTGTACTTTATGCTGTACTACTACTACTACCTGGCAGGAATATGTGCACTTCACCACGAGTACACGACTGAAGTTGTTGTAATTTGATGGTTGCTGCGGTGGTGATCGCTGGTCTCGGTGATCATCAGTGGAAAATCAATGCGTAGAGCGTAAATGAAACCCGTTCTTATTCCCTAAAAACCAGTGCATATAAAAAAAATCCTGATGATGAGTGCGTGATTTTTTCATTGTACGCATTTTTTTGCCCAACTCTTCTTATTCTATTAGGTAGTCATGATGATACAAGAAGCATTTTTTCGTACAATTTTTATTTGTATTTTGTTCGTAAATAGATGGATATGAAAATTGTTCAGTTTTCTGAGCCCGTGGTCATTTGTGCGTGCATTATATAGATACCTACGCACTTGACTGACGTAGGACACATAGTGTACACTTCTTTTGACCAGTGGCCCTCCATCTTTTTCTCAGCCGGTATCTGTACGGTGCTCCTGGTGGCAATTCCTCTTGACTTGGATTTGACCAGCGTTTTCCCAGTTCACAAATCAACTCAGCAATCATGATCATCCTGTTTGATGGGACCGGCTGCTTCTTTTTTCCTCTTCTTGGTTATGTCAAACTTATGCTTTTATACGCTTTTTTCCTCGCCTGAAACCACAGTTCTCCACTTCAAAAAGAAATTTCACTGCCTTTGCCAGCCTCTATTCTAATTCGCTTCTACAAACCACTTCTCATTTTCATCTCACAGAGACTGGTATTTGATGATGATGATGATGATGATGACGACGACGAAATGGGCATTTAACAGCTGTCCCATCTCAGAACAGGACCTTATTGGTTTCGTTTGACTTTGCTAACCATTCCGTAATTCATTATCGCTATGCCTGCGCAAATGAATAGTGTACGATTCTGATAAGACTACATGAATGCCTGTAAGCTTTTTAACACTAATGTCACACAAATATTTACTATAGAACAGGTAGATAGTACATGACTATAAACGCTCATTTCTATACAATGTCCACATTCCCTTATTGTTTTCTCCTTACATAAAAAAGTAAATATAACTGTCAAGCTTTGCATGCAAAAGTGCTTATTATCATTTTTCACATTATTCAATTGATTTACTCAAATATTATTGTTTTTTATGCATGACGTTTCTCTCTCTCCCTGTCTCGGCTTCTAGAATATTTTATCCAAATACTTGAAATCCACCCTTAACTTGTTGGTTAAAAGCTTCGACCATACAAAAAGCAATAACATTGCTTTTATTGTTAGTTGCTACCAAGAGAAACCAGAGACAGCACAGGTTATTTGGAAGGAATAAGTCAATACTGACAAGTATTGAAGTGGAGTCAGAATAATAAAATGAGTAGGTACGCATACATATGTATGTCTACTACTACTTATTATTATTGTTCTTACTTTCCCGTTTGTCCATTTCACTCTTTAATACCGACACGACATGATTGTTTATTTCTTTTTGAATACATTGTCAAATGCTGAGCTAATAAAAGGCTTTGTCAGATTTGCAAAGGAATTTAGTTTGTGAAGGAATTCATGGAACGTTCTTGCATCGTTTTTACGAGCATTTTTTTTTACAAGAATGAATCCTTTTTTACGGGATGATGAAACTGAAGCCGAGAAAGAGTGTTAATTATAATGGATGAAAAGGAAGAGCATCCACATGGGCAAGTTTTCATAAAAGTATCAAGCTGAAGCTAAATGGAAATGAGTAATCCCTACTAACAAACAGCTTCCACTACTATCGTTTTTACACACATGCTGGTTAACTTGCCCGCTCCGGTAGGCAAGGTAAGGCCAAGTCAAGCTGAATCTCCAGGGGGTAGCAAATAACAATATTAGATGTTGATTCGCCATGCACAGTGTCCGTCCACCCAAATTGTGCCTGGCCTTTACACGCAACCATGTCGTATTATTATTATACATCCTAGTTTAAAGGATTTCCTATCATCGACATCAGCGCAGCAGTGATAGTTTCGCAGCACCGGTCCATAACAATTTTTTCTGCATGAATACACATGTATACATTTATGTAATACAGTGGACATCAATAAAACTGAATGAAGAATGGGAAAATGCTAACTGGTAGTAGCACAAGAGTCAAAGATGCTGAGAAGGAAAAAAAAATTCTGTGAATTTTGTTGAGAAGTAAATAACATACAGGGTTTTTTGTTCCTTATTTAAGAAATGTCAGTACCTACCAGGGAGAAAAATAATAATGGCTGGCTTCCAGCATGAAAAAGTGAACTAGTTTTAGTTTTGCACAAAAATAAAGGAATCAGCGTCATTTGCAATGACATTATACTTTTAGGTCGAAGTATTTATCTCAATGGTAGTAGTAAATGGTTCATACCTATTTAAAATGAGAAAGGCATTTGTTACTGTAGATTTGGTAAGTTTATGTAAAAAATGAAGTTACAAATAAAATTGTTTATTACTGGAATATACACATCTAGAGTGACATGAATGAATGAGCGCACGCAAGTTGGAGATATATAACAATAATAATAATAAGCAGCAGCTAAGAGGTCACAGCGTAATAAGCACATTTTACTAGATTGCCAAGCTTTTTGGAAATTATTGACAGGACGGCTATTCAGAAAATCAACCAACTAGTGCCCATGTGTAAAATAACTACAATGAGCCATTTTGAAATCTTCAGTGAAATACGCAATCCTCGTGTAATAAAAAAGTCAACGTGTTGAGCAGCAATAATGTTCCCAATAGCTTTAAATACATGCAGACCAAGACATGCCCTTCTTTTTCTTTTTTACTCGCTGCTGCTGCTGTTGCCTCTGTATTCTGTATTACACGCATCCCAATAGCTTTAAATACATGCAGACCAAGACATGCCCTTCTTTTTTTTACTCGCTGCTGCTGCTGCTGTTGCCTCTGTATTCTGTATTACACGCAATATTTACAACTTTTCTTCTGTTACATTCAATTTTTTGCTGGTTTACAAGAAATTCTCAAGAAAAAAATGCGCAAGGAACATAACAATAGTAGTTGTATACGATTTCATGTAGGTACATACCTACTACTCATCTTTACTCAACTCTAGAGGCATTTTTTTGTTTTAGATCTCATACGCATCAAATGAAGTCAGCCAGCAGCATGTGTTCATCGTAAAAGCAAACTTGACTTATTGTTATTTCGACTACATTATTCTTACGTAAAAGAAAATTTGCCGACGTTCATACCTATATACATACTTGGGTACATTATATTCCTTCAACAAAATAGCAAAGATTTTTTTTCCAGGATTCCATCGCACAACTTTGTCTCATCCAACTTGTACTACTACTGTCAGTACTGCCTTCCATACAAGAAACTTGTGTTTATAAAGATTACAAAAATTGTCGCTGGAATGAGGGAATAAAATATGGTAAATGATGAGATTCACGTAAGGAATCTTAAAAGTTGAATGTATATTTACACGAAAACCTGCATACATGTATGCATGTTTGCTGGTAAATCACCTACTTGCTTTTGGTAATTTACTACTTCTTAAAATGCTGCTAATTAAGACGAGTAGATGTGGCTTGGCAAAAGTAAACTATTCGATTTTAGGTAGATAATAATCAGCAACAGAAGAACTAAGAACTGCTACAGAACATTGGGGCGTTGTGAACATCACATACCTAAATAGATACCCAAGCAAGAACAAACCAGGGTAGCACAACAACAACATAAAATTATGCATAGGTATATATACCTGAGTATTGTGGATTTACTAAAAGTTCAATATCTTCCGATTCTCTTCACCACACTACAACTTTTCAGCAAGAGGAATGGCCTGTTCACAAATAAAGTAAGAAGACTACACTTTACTTTTTTCAAATTCAATATATTACAATATTCGCAAATGCCTGGATTACATTTTGCAACACTGCAGCTAAACAAGGAATCTTACTAGCTGATCTTACTTTTTGTCCCTCTAACCGCGTCATCGGATTGGAAGATCATATAGTTTATGTTTGTTACCTTTTGACATTATGTACTAAAAATACTGGTTTTGTATCATTTAATCATACCATATACATACACTGTATTTATATATTGTATGGTAAATGGGTTATAGCATTTATTTTGCACTTGACCACTGACCACGGGCTTTTGAAACGATCGTTACAATGATACTGATGATGATTCCTCTTCTCCTTGGCTTACACTCATCACGGCAACCACCAACGGAGTAATGCCTACAATAGCAAAAAACATTATTTTTGGAAGCTTTCAACAAGATTTACTTCAAGATTTACTTATTCTGATAATAATGAAGAAGAAAACCAAGCAACATATAATATTGAGCATTTGGGCTTGGCGAAAGATAATAGTTGGCATACGTGTGGTGGCTTGAAAATGTGAACAGGTGTATTGTATAGATGCAGACTTTTTTAATATGAATCTTTTCGTACCTCCTGTGAATGTTTCTTACATGGTCAGGTCAGAGACGGTGTGTTATAAAAACGTTGATATACAAAACACAATACATACATACATATATACATACATATTTAACTATGTGTGTTTAATATAACAATTTATATGATGTTGCATACATGCATACTCTCGTATGTACATATAGATAGCCCAATAAGATGCCTCAAGGAATCGCGTTGGAATCCCTGTTTGATGGTATGAAAATGTGAACAGGTGTATTGTATAGATGCAGACTTTTTTAATATGAATCTTTTCTTACCTCCTGTGAATGTTTCTTACATGGTCAGGTCAGAGACGCTGTGTTATAAAAACGTTGATTTACAAAACACAATACATACATACATACATATACATATTTAACTATGTGTGTTTAATATAATATTTATATGATGATGCATACATGCATACTCTCGTATGTACATATAGATAGCCCAATAAGATGCCTCAAGGAATCGCGTTGGAATCCCTGTTTGATTGTTGAGAGCTTTTTTCATGCATGCCTGCCCACATCCGTGAGCAACTGATGCACACAACATGAAGGTGAAAAATTGCAACAATGAATATTGCAACTTTTTGCAAAATTCAACATGGAGACTTGAGAAAATTCAAACATGGTGTACTGGATGATCTGGAAACCTTTATGGTGATTCCTTTTATGGCTTATGACCAAATACGTATATATGCACTTTGTTGTATGAACTAAAAAGTGGTACATTCAAAAAATCATACTGTCAAAATAACTGACAATTTTTTTTTATTTTCACCAACACAGTACCTAGAGAAATTTTCTCAGTTTGTAAAAGAATGTAAAATTTAAGCAGAAATACACTTCAAAAGTTTTCCAAGAAATATTGTTTTACTAATATTACTAAATACAGCGATGATGAAAATTAGCTTATATTTAAATGTTCTTCATATTTGTCATTACTGATTATGAATTTTTATTTGTTCGAAAAATATTAATCAATGCAAAATTATCTCCAGTAAAATATATCTGCATTTATACTGGAACAATACTTCAATATATTTCTTAATAGTTTCAAATGAGAATGATTTGGCATTATGATGCTGTAATCCAGTACCTACGATCAGTAATCATACGTTACATCCCAAGATACTAGAACAAATCTGTACAAACTTTTAAAATTATATTTTTGCATGCATTTAATATTGTTTATCAACTTTTTACCATCTCATTAATGAATTTGTTGTAGGCCTGTTTTGGAAACAATGCATACTTCCCGTTTTATTTAATTTATTATTTAGTTTGCAAGAATGGAACTAAAACTAACTAAATGCTACATTTTTTCTTTTCATTTAATTTTTGGGAAATAAAAACTAAAATATTTCTGCATCATCTGCACTTTTCTGTAATATTAGATTAATGTAATACCGCATTTCTCATTGTGTTCGCTTATATATTGTGAATTATATACAAATGTTTAAAAATTTTGAAATCTAAAATGATCATATATATAATAAAATAAAAACATTACTATTCGAAAAATTCAAAAAACGCTTACATTTAATCTAAGTATTTGATTAAATAAAAATTTAAATGCCATCTAAAAAATCAAATTTCTATGCTTTTAAAACATGCGCTTGTGTTAATTTCAAAATGAGCAAAAAAATTACAATTGCAAAGTTCAGATGTTTCGCCTTCACACGGGTTAGAGTATTTCAGTTGTAGAGAACAGTTTACCAAAAAGGTTTATTGTACAGCGTCTTTTTGAATTTCATAATATTACAATCTCTTGGTTCAACCAGTGGTTTTTTTTAGAAATACATCCACGGAAATAAAAAGATTTTGGTTAAACTATAAACACAATCTGTTGGAAAATATCGAGTTGCAAATTAAAGTTCCATGAACAAAGAAAAGTGCTTGGTGACACTCTACCGAAAAAATAAAAGTTCCATATTATGACTATATAGAACCTTAAAATGGTTAAAAAAATATCCTGAATTTAACTATAGCTTTTTTGAGTTCGCATCGCTAAAAATCTCCGCTCAAGTTTGACACGCCACCATAAACGTAATAAAATTAATATGTCTGATTATTTCCTTAAAAATCTTTC
>JAANSP010000176.1:0-27597 GCA_036850745.1 Homidia socia
CATCTTGTAGCATGTTTGGTCATTAACTTATTGCAATACATGCAGGCCACGTCAGATGTTTCCACTTTTGACGAATAATGTTTCCAAATACCTTCATCACTAGATTTGTTTGTCAACGACATACTACGCAGCAGTAGTTCAGCAGTTATGCTCGGTAAACTCTACGTAGAAAAACAGCACAGAATATAGATGATTGATTAATAAAGTACGAGCAAATCTAAACCTAAATATATTCTTGAAAAGTATTAGTTTTGTTTTGACTCTTCCTTTGCCTTACCTGAATGTTGTTTTTCTTTAAATTTGTATAATTTATAAACAGTTTCAAGTTTCAAACTGGAACTTTCTTCTGGATAATTAAGTTTATAATCAGTAGTAAGTAACATAATAATAATTTAGCCTAGTATGGATGGAGTTTAGTCAATAGTCAATGTGATGTGACTGTTACTGATTGTTTTTTTGTGTGAGTTGTGTGTGTGTTTGCGACGTTTAAGCTTGTTTTGCACAAGCAAGGCTGTGCTGCATTTCTCTGTTCTTGCATAAAAAAATTGCGATGCGGTGTTCATGACTTACAAAAAATGTCAATTTGTCAAAAAAATTAGGTTCAAAATTTTGACATTTGGACATGACATCTGAATTGACATGTCAATGTCAATGTCCAAAAAATTGAGCTCTCAGAAATGGACATATGTCCATGTCCATGTCGTGTCACTTGTCATAAGACATTGACATGGGGCCAACTCTACCTTTATCATTACAATAAAAAATAGCACAAGCAGCCTTAACGAACTTGAGTATAGTACACTTTGGCAGTTTTGCAAGTGTATAACAGCTAGACCGTGTTATTTGATACCAGATTAATAAAAATGTTTGCATAAACATTACTACTAAATACATTGCTAAATCTACAAAGTGCATAATTAAAAACAAACATGTGTTGTAGCACATATATCATTGGATACTTAGACATATAGGACATAAATTACGCATGGAAGAATTTTGAAATGATGAAACAAAAAACTCTTTGACATGATAAAGTGCTTTGAAACATTCAAAAGTGAGGGCGGAGATAGTAATGATTACAGTACAATCCAGAAATGACATTACCGAAACGATAGCAAAATGAACTTGTCGAAATAAAGGAAAAATAGGGAACTAAATGGAGTACGAAAGCTGACATAAAGCATTAGCCAGCAACACTTTTTCTAACACGATAGTTTTTCTGTGTAGAATGTGTACTATGTTTACTCAAAATATTTATTTCAAATTTTAATGGATATGTGAAACAAGCTCGAAATTTATTTTGCTATTCAAATAAAACGACAATTTGCTCAGCAGTATTGTCAGTTCTCTCACTAAACTAAAGTATAAACAGGAATACTCAAAATATGTGTCCTTGTTTTTCTACATCAAATATTTGAGAAACCTTTGCCGTTGAGGGCAGGAAAATTATGACCATTTTATGTGTGGGAAGCAATATGGTAGAAATCAAAACGTTACGTCAAAGAAATGTTTTATTTGTTTTGTCTCTCACATCCCTTTTGAATACTACATCAAATATTTGAGAAACCTTTGCCGTTGAGGGCAGGAAAATTATGACCATTTTATGTGTGGGAAGCAATATAGTAGAAATCAAAACGTTACGTCAAAGAAATGTTTTATTGGTTTTGTCTCTCACATCCCTTTTGAATCTTTTACTTATTTCCATACACAAAACTATTTCAAATATCACAAAATGCTCAATACTCTCTTTCTCTCGAAAAGATGATAGAAGTGAAAGAAAAAAATATTTGTAATATCACTAAACTGGTTTCAGCCTCTTTCACCAAACAACTGCCACATCTTTTATCTCTTTTTTAAACGGAAACAAACAAACAAGAATAAGTAAAATAAGAAGAAAGAGAAAACAATAACTGTAAGATCTTTCACTAGGTCAAAAGTACACAGAATAAAAAAACACAGTTTTAATAGTTTTTCTTCTTCCCCTACTGAATTTCAAATGCATTTAAAAGAATAGACGAATCGTACATCCTGTTGGTATTTGGAACGCTGCGAATCCGCAAAATAATATATTGCAAAGTGAAAGCAGCAAAGAAAAAAAGTTAGATATAATTACTGATGGCGTCCGTAAAAGTACACAAGGCTCTGTTTTTAAATCTCTCGAGTATTCAAAAAATGTACGACGCAGTCAGCGTTGGCAGTTTCTGGCATTCTCTAGCTTACAATAAAAAAAGTATTTTTTGTGTATTTGTCTCAATTGAGTTCTTCCCCTTTTCGTCCCTTGGTTAAATGGCATACTAAATATACTTTTTAGACTCCCGCGAAAGGAAAGTTCACCAGCGTCGGGGATTCAATTCAATGCAAGCAATATATTGCTCAATGTGGAGCACTTGCAGTATGAAGAATATCGAAAACCTGTTCATCGGGTGCAGCCATGCGTTTATACTTTTTATGTTTGTACTTGGTGATACTCCTTGTTTTAGAGGAGAAAACTTTTTACTGCAGATGAAGTATGCATTTTATATTGATTTAGTCACTTCCTTCTCTGCTGCTGTATTTTGCTAATGCACCGCCACAGTACGGCTTCGTCTTTCTTTTTTTTATTTTCTAGTACATACAAAATGAGTACCCAGTTTTTGTCCTTTGTTTACCGCTATCGGGGTGATAAATTTTCGTATAAAATGCGGAAAAATCGTATTTTCTGTATTTTGTATTAAAAAAGATCGTAAAAGGCAATGAAGACATAAAAACTATTTTCCTATCAATACACTTTTTCATCTTTACGTTCTCTATCTGTAAACCATCTGTATAAATAATACTCAATAATGTCTACTGCTCTACAAATATGGTATAACCAATGCCTACCTTCTACATACACAAAGATATTGCTATTCTGAATTACTTGCTTTCTCCAAAACTTTATTTTTTACAATTTACCATCGAAGACTGGGTGTTTTGCGTTTATTGCTTTTTGCTCCACATTATTATAATATACATCGGGCTGTGCGTACAACGTGAACTATGTAAACTATCTTCCGTGCGTTTTCTTCCACTCGGATTTCTTGTTCGTAGAACTCTGTTCGCGATAAAACAACATAAAGCAGGGAGAAGGTTCTTCACGCACTACATGATAAAGGTAGAATATAATGCAGACATTTGCTGCCCATATGTAAGTAGGCAGATAAAGAAATGAAAAACAGTTGAAACTCACCTTGATCCCGTAATTTGATTCTTCATAGATGATGGACACGTAACGCCATCCAAACTTTTTTACTATTTCAACCATCGCTTTCACTTGATTCTTGTCCGAAGGTATGGTTCGTGAAAAGTACTCAAAACGCTGTTTGTTACTCAGCTCCGGGCTAGTGGAAAAGAAGGATACCTGAAAAGAAACATACGAAACGAAACGATGAAGGGCCAAAAACTTTTTTTGAGTTTGAAGATAAGTAAGTTAGAGAACGTAAATATACAATATTGAGAGCCAACAGTTGTAAACGGAGCCACAACCCACATCACATTATAACACCGTTGGAAACGTATAAAAACGTTTTAGAAATATATAAAAACTCGGAGAAAAGTTGCTTTTTATTAGCACATTTTATATACGCCAATATAAAACATAATAAAAATGGAATGTAAAAATTAAATGGCATAAAACAAAAACTACAAAAGGAAAACCCCCCTTTGTTGTGGATACAACTGGACTATCTGCCTATTTTGCCCTTTTGCTCTACACTTTTGCTGATCCGTCTGGGCAACCAGTGAACCAACTGAACCAAGTATTAATTAAATTGTTCCAGGTATTCCGCGTTATTTACAACTTTTGCAGATCTTCATTCTCCCTCCATCGTGTTATCCCATCAGCATTGTATTAATCTTTGCTAGCACCCCCAGCAGCACAGTAAAACTGTATGCACTTACTTTTACGTGACCTTAATGATGATTTTCAAAAGTATTAACTGTATCAAACAGAGAAGCAAGGTTATTGCTGCAGAAAAACTTGGAACACTTGCCTTCAAAATATGCATGAAAAGAACACTGCAGTCATTTCACAGTGCCTTTAGTTGTTGGTCCCAAGTAGAAGCCCCAGTTAATAATATGCCGTGTTTATAGGTATTTTCGTTTTAAGAGAGAAAGTTAACGTGTTTATGCAAAAGATGCGATGCATACTTTAGACAACAGAGAGTCTTCAAGAAGTAAAACAAACATTAAAATAATCCGAGGAATGAAGGACACGACATGGCGTACTTGTGAAAGTTGTTCCATAAGCATGATTTCGCATTCTTAGCAGCAGTTCATCGCATGTGTAATCATGCATGATGCATAGCCGTTCTAGTAGTAGTAGTAGTAATATAATAGTAGTAACAGCGTGTTGCATATAGTTAGTTTTATAACGGATATATCTGAGCCACTTAAATGAAGATGCTTATTTTCTAGCGTAAACTCGTTTTTCTCCTCCACAGGTAGCTGAAGTGTGCAAAAGCAACGAAGGATTACTTGCTGTGTTTCAGCCCTTTTCGTTAAGTTGTTTTTGAAGAGTTTGCGTTATAATAACCGTTTCATTTTCAGTTCCAGCTACTCTCACTCACTTTGTTCCACTTTATTGTTGTCCCTTTTAGTTTACGTCTCCCATCACCAACTTTATTTTTATGAAAGTATGAAACAGCAATTTCGTTGTGTACTCCTATATATATTTCTCCTGACTCTCTAACCTACTTTACATGGAATGGATCAGCTAAAAGAAAGCTCAAAATTTTTAAGTGTTAAATATTCTATTTAATAAAACTCGCAACTAATGAACTTTTCACGTAATGAATTATTCCTGCGATCATAAACAAAATACGCCACGCCAACTCTGCTTTTCTTGTCTTTTCAAATGAATTCTCTATTTTTACATTTGTCACTAAATTCAATCTCTTATTTAAGTAGTTACGATAAGAAAAGTAATTGCATAATTTACAGTTCAAACAAGACCATTTCAAACTTTATAACGATCTTATTAAAAAGTGAGAGAGAAGGCAGCAACAAGAGATTTTTTTTACATCCTTCATCAACTTAATGTACTTTGTTCACCCACTGAAAAGCAAGCGCACGTACGCCATGTTTTAGTATGGTTTAATATTACTCGCTGCTGTCTATTTTTGCTTAGATTTATTTATTCTCTCTCTGCAAGGCTTTCTTGACAAATACAATTGTTCTTCTATTGTACAAGTTATTGAATGAGCAGCAATACTGGCAACAACAGGAAATAGGTAGACGGCAGTAGTTGTATGTACACGCAGGAGAGTGAAGGCATACACATACTGCCGGCTGGAGTGAGAAAAAGAAAAACTGGATGAGGAAGAATGGAGAAAGAAATAAAAAAATACCTTTCTTTTTTTCTTTCTTTCTATCTCTCCTCCTCCCTTTCTCCCACAATTCTTTATCCCTGAATCCATTCATGCATCCATAGATTTAATAGCGTAGGCCAGTCACATCCCATCATATTTCATCTTTAGATGAAAAGAAGGACCTTCCGAAACCTTGTTTGTAACTTGTGTTGTATTACTACTACTACTACTACTACTACATACAAGCTTCTTAACTTACTGCTTACAAGAATCAAGAAGAAATTCCCAGAGGCATGGTCCCCAACGGTGGAAACGAACATACACAATCCCGGTTTAAAAATATGATAAATTCCAAGATTTCAAAATGATTTACGAGCAAGAGACTGATGTTTTAACAATTTAATGATGATTCAGAAAAAATATTTAAATAATCTTTGTACAACTGCTAGTATTTTGCTTCATGTGTTAGCAGACATTAAAAAAGCTCGAGCTACACACTAAAGTTTTTAAGTTTGTATCGTGTGCCCATTAAAGTCCCAAGACGTTCTTTGCAAATAATGTCTGCGAGGGACATAAAAACTGTCAAAACGTTCATTTGGGATTTTATTTCAGGGATTTTTTCCCGCAAACGAACTATCTTAGCGCTATTTCTCAGCTGAGTAATATATGCTTTTACATATATAAAGCTACCTATATATCTATTACCTACATGCCATTATTGTATTAGATCCCCAAATATGCGGGCATTGTTAAGTTTTCCATTTTGTCCAGCGGGGTTCTTTTCTTGGAAATCGATATACACACGGACGGATGTATGGAAAAGAGAAGCTTGCTTGCGTAACATCATGAAACACGGGTAAACACAAAAGGGAGCCTCGAAAAGCATTTTTCATAGAGATAGACAAAAGACATGGTGTGCCCTTACACGTATACCAGCGGGGTTCTTTTCTTGGAAATCGATATACACACGGACGGATGTATGGAAAAGAGAAGCTTGCTTGCGTAACATCATGAAACACGGGTAAACACAAAAGGGAACCTCGAAAAGCATTTTTCATAGAGATAGACAAAAGACATGGTGTGCCCTTACACGTATATACTGTTATTTGCAACAATGTGTAATAGAGCGGACATGTTGTAGTACTCTGAGTAACAGGAACATCAACATGCTTGTATTTTCATGGCTTGACAGCAATGGTAATAACTCTGAGCAAGAATCACTGCACGAATTGGTCGCGAAAAGGAGCGTTGGTCATTCTCATTCTTGTAAACTACACTTTGGGATATAATATTTTACTGTAATTCGTGTTCCAGTTAGGTAGGTGGTGTAGTGGTATTCAATGAAATGACCGGGCTTTAGGCAATGCTCTAAAAGAATTCCCATTCTCCGCGGTTGCTCCGGTCATTTATATAAATATGGGATAGTGGGATAACGAGGTTCAATCCAGATAGTGTCATTCTTTTCTAACAGCATCCACACGACTATACTGCCTTGTATCTTACCAAAGACATGTGCGTAGTTTACTGGGGGAAAATTCCTTACAAAATTTGCATTGCGAGTACGTCTAGCGAATTCCATTTTGTAGAACAATGCAAGAGACATCATCATCATCGTCGTCGTCGTGGTCTCTACTACTTTTCTTTTTGGCATCCACGAAACCCAGGAGAAAGTACTAAAGTACGTAGCATCTTCAAAGTGACAACGTTTATGTCACTAGTGACGTGCCACCTTTACTTGTGTAGCGTGAGAAAACAAATGTCTTTCGGCACGACGCTGATGTTTTTTCACTATCCACTTTCGAACAGTTCCTTTGGGCTTTTGAGCAAAGTGGAGCGCCATAATGTTGCAATTTATTACAAAGCAAATGAATGCAATTCAATGTCCAATCGATTCCCTCTATACTGCATAAACTTATAGAATACCAACAGAGATGACATCTATACAAAGTAGTAATATGTAGCCGTTTATCACGCAAACGTTTAAAAAGGAACCAGCAACCCCTTGTTCAATTAACTTTTGAGCGTCTCATGTCCGTCCTTGACCACATCAGTTCTCAATTTAGCAAAACGCCGCCCAGCTTCCGTTGCGAATGTAATGTATTGAGCGCGGTTGACATTGGTGAAAGTGATATTTTGCAATCACTCATGTAATTTCCTTTTAAGCTGATGACGCCAAATAAAAGGAAGCAATAAAAAGGCATTTATATAAAAATACTGAATCAAAGAGATTAGATACTAGTACTCGTAATGTTTTATTATTATTCCAGGATACTTAACGTGTTATATATTCTTCAGGAAGCAGTTTGATATTTTTATTAATGTTTTTTTGTAAAATATTACAAATGTAGAATGAGGCCTGGTTTTAATAATTCATCTTCGACAGGATTACCCAGTGCGCGTCCAACTTTTTTTTCTTTTTGAAATAGTTGATAGTGTGCATACTTTATTTTCTGTACATTTATGTATGCCTCTATTGAGAAACAGGAAGGAAGGATGAACACATGTAGCCAAATGGCTTGCAGCAGCTCCGAGTACACTTTTTCAAAGAAAAAAGTACACAATATATTTGGCCTACTTTTTAGACACATTTAATAAGAACTTTACTAAAGAAAGGCCATCCTACATTATTATTATTCATGAAAAAGGAAAGAAATTTTTAGATACGCAGATGTATGCACCACCCATGATTTTTTTCTAGAAAAATCGACCCTGCTGTGGGTGGGAAGGAAAGTCATTTCGTATTATCAGTGTTCTTTCTCCAGAAAGACATTACCATTCTTCGAAAGCATCGCAGTTTATTACACAACTACACTAGTAAACTCCACGACTGAATTTTTTGTACACAGAAAGTTCGCGAAAAGGACAAGCTCTACTAATGTGCAGCTTGTAGTCTTAAGATAGAAAATTACACTGAAACAAGTCAACTAAACCATGTTTCTATAAACAAGACGTGAATAGCGTATCCTGTTTTGCTCAAATTCTAAAGCTGGTTTTTAATGAAATAAAAGCACATCCATGCCAGAGAAAATCTTTTTTGTGAATGCAAAGGTACAAAACGACAATTTCAATGAAACTTGACTACAGGCAAGTACTGGACGATAGCCTAGCATAAGAAATTAGAAAAAAAAGTTTCCTACTTCATTCAAATTATACGAGATGAAAAGAAGTTGACCGACGCTACATTTTCCATTCACATCCCTGACAAGCCTGATCTCGGACAGAGTCATTTGGGAAAACTGGGAAACGCATCTGACCAACTGACAGTAAATTTTTTTACTGAGCTGTGACGTACATACGTAACTCAGGCTAGGCTTTTAAAGCTCGGAAAAGTCAGATAGTCATGTTGTAAGAAATGTACTTTACACTTTTTAATGCGTACATCCAGACTAGCTTGTATATTTGGTTGAGAGGAAATGGTTCCAGGGATGACGATGAATGAGGAAGGGAAACTTGTTTGTCTGTTTGTCCGTCTCTCAACACTATTGGGGTGACCTTCAATATGCAAAAGTTGATAGCACCAGCTATATAGTAACTATTATATATTCGCTTTGTTTTTACTTATAATCAGAATCTTACAATTTGGCGTTCTTAAAAGCGTCATTGTTTATATAAGCATATTGTTCTGTTGCATATAGATTGTCATTGGATGGAACTTTAAGAAAATGATACTATAGTGGCTATCTTTTCTTTGCATACAGTTTCTTACCGACTCTTGTTTTTCATAATATTATGCCTCCTTTTCTGTCCGCCGTTTTGTTTGTGGGCCATTACAGACTTGATATACTGCCTTGCTTTGTACACATGAAAGCAGTCGTCTCCTTTTTTCAGTCGTCACCGGCAATGCATGCTCAAAAAGAAAACAGCATAAAGGATAAAGGTTGAATTCACCTCCTTGAGCATTAAATGGAGAACATACATGGAGAGAAGAGACAGGATCATGAGGAGAGAGGAAGGAAGAGAGAAAGTCTAAAGACTCTTTCCTTCCAAAGACGACGATGATACATTGTGTACAAAGCAACCAAAACTATTGAGGTTGGTTAACCTCAACCACAAAAGGCAGTATAAGATGAAGAAAACATAAAATCCTTGCCTAGCCACACAGCACCAGCAAACGATGAGGATGAGCCACTGCTTTCCTCTTATTCCACAAGCGATATATATACAACACATTCCATTTTTATTTCTTTATACAAATATAAACCAGCATGAATTTCTATTTTCCCTTCATAATAATAGTAAAAAATATTCTAAAGGAAAACTCTAATCGTTTATGCCCGTCGTCAACTAGGCCATTGTAGTAAGTGTTAGTAGTGTGTATCGAATTTTCCCTTTTCTGCAAACACGCTGACTGCGTGGCATGGCAGCAGCCCAGCCACGAAAAACCACCATCAGACTGACACAGGAGAAAGCAAAGAGGAATGTAAAATGGGACCGTTGCAATGCCTTTATAGAAGTGGTAGGGAGATGAATGCAAGTTGGTTCGGAATATATGGCCACATAATATTATGGGAAACGACAACAAACGACAATGCGAATTGAACAAGAAACATAGAACTTGTGTACATTCTGTTTATCTTCACTTAGCAGGGGGTATATTTTGGGCTGTCTTGTGTGTCTCTCAAGTTCCTGTTGCTGCGACCACCGCACGCTCAGCGCCCACACAATAATATTATGAGCGTTATACGGGGAAAATTTTGAAAATAAAAAATAGCATGTATGTATATATAAATATATATATACCTATGCAGTAGGTATGTACAAAAGACATATACCTAAGTAGTGTGTGAACTACTCTACTACTGCATGAACACCATTGCATTGCAACACCACGTTATTACTATTATTACGACTTATACATCCAAGCAGCAGCAGCAGTTTAGATGCATCACTAGCAAAACAAACTCCTTCTCCAGACATTCGATTTAAGCTTTCGTGTCTTACAATTTGCACCACTGTCATAACATAGCATTGCTAAATAGAAACCCTGCAGTTCGAGTATGGGCTGCCTGTACAGGGAATTTGACGAGCTACTAAACTAAGCATTCCTTTTATATAACGGTGTATTTTCCTCCATGTTACCACACACGTTTGTTGGAAAGTAGATATATATTTGTGAAATTTTTTAAAAGTAGTAACAAAATCATCATGAACCCTGCGTAAATTGTATATACATTCAGCATTATTCTACAAAGTTATAAAATTGTTCTTGAAAGCAGTTTGTCCATATGCACTGAATTATGCTTCACTCCAAGTTACTGTATATTTACCAATCTTCAGCTAATGGTAGCATGTTTTTGTGAAATATTTCAATATTATTTGCCTCTGTACCAAGTTTAAGTGTACGTACTCCAGCAACACTGCCTAGACTCTCTTGCTGTGCTGACGTTTTTTCTTACTTTGGAGAAAGCATCATGCGACGGAACTCTCTGGCTGCCTACTCTACCTCTCACGAAAGAATGAGCTTGAAAACCAATTTGCTTTTGACACTAAAGAATTCACAAAAAGGATCTTTCATTCTTCAAGTCTCTGTGTGTTGTTGCGGGTGCTAGTAAAGGCACTCACTCACTCGAGTTGCTTTTTCTTGAGTGAATGGAGTCATTGATGCATGCACAATATGTATACCTACTTGGGTATTTATATAGCTACCTATCTAAAATATTATCTTTTCCCCTGTGCTTCATTTTGCTAGAGTTATCTGTGTCTATTTACATTTTTTTACAAAGGAGGCACAATCTAAATATGTCGATCAACAGCAAAACACTTTCAATCCAGATCAATAACAATGACTGCTGGTAGTATCATCATTCAATGCTGACATTTTTCATTTTATGATAAGATAATTTATAGTTCCTTGTTTTTCCGTACTAGCTAAAAAACTATTTGCGAGCTTAATTCTTCAACGATTTGCTTCATCTTCTTATTAATTTACTCTTGTTGCTCTTGGTTGTGTATGTATCTAGCTGGAGTTTGTATTCATTCACTAAAACGAAGAATGCTTTAAACTGGATTGAGCCGAGCCCGTCCTACTCTTTACAAATACGTTTACATGGACTAAACATTTAATGTAGCATTTTTTTAAATTACATCACACACGAATGACATAAAACTGCAGGGTTCCGTAGATTTACAACCAAGCGTGTTGTGCTCGAAAACAAAAAGTGAAGGGGAAGGGCTTGCATATTTAACCATTGCTATGTTTTAAGTTTTAGACGGTTCTTGACAGCAATATGGAAGAGCTACATGTATGTAACTACTTTAGACAACTTCAACTTGCTGGACTTTTTTTATATCTGCAAAAAATCTTATTCAAAAATTTACAAAGTTGATGCATACAGTGTTGGCGTTTTAGTGTAGCCTACACAAACATTTTATGTGAATTGTTTAAAGTAAGCCAAGTTAGCTAAAGTAAAAAATTAATGATTCGTTTATGCAAAAATATAGTAGGTAACTGTGACTTTTTAGTAAGAGATTTCCCATAACCGATCTTTTGTTTCTTTCGTTGTCTGTTTAGACAAAAGAAGAATGAGGCACTGCATGAATGGAAGACAAAAGTTTATAAAATTTTGCAATTTTATCACTTCATACCATTGCTGAATGCCAGAATGACTCATCAGTAAGAACAATGTTTAAGATTGGAACAAAAACAAAGGTGCTTATAAACACAGTATTTAGACAGAAATTTCTGAAAAATTAAATGGACATGAATGATTTAATATTTTTGATGGGTTGCACAAAAACATCTTTCAATAAGATTTATTAAAAAAATTGAAACATCGAGCAAACCATTATGCGAATAAGATGTAAGTATTCTAAAAGAGTACTTGCTTGTTGCAGTATAGTTTGAAAGTTTTGTAAATGTATTTATTCAAGTCGTTTATGAATTGATGAAAGTTTACCTGTGGAATTTTGAACAATCTTAAGAGATTGGCAACTTGAATGGAAGTAACTGAGGAAGCAGCTCCAACAACGCCAGCAATAACTCGATGCTTTCTCCCTCCTGGAAACTCTCCGTCGGAACAGGTTGCAGTCAAGTCTACATCATCTATATTGCTAATGGAACCTGAAAAGAAAACAATAGAGTAAATTTGAGAACTTTTGCGGATGAAATCTAATGCATACCAATAGAATATGGAAAAGATTTGGGGAAGATCCCCTTATTTTCTTATCACGCATATGCACACAGCTTGTATACTATGTGTGTGCCGAGTTATTTTATGCTTTTCTCAAGCCGCCCACAATTCGTTAATGAGCTTTTATCTGTCAAATACAATAGACAAACTTTGCCTTTATTCTATAGAAAGCAGAGCTTCCTCTGAATTGTTTGTAGAATCTCATTTCCTTTTTGTTTCCCCTTTCATCCCTGCCACCATCCAAGACAACCTTTTCTTTTGCCACCGTCCACGTTCCCAGAACAAATCGATGTACACACAACAATAAATTAGGTATGTATTGTTGCCTTGTTTGGTAGCAGATTTGCACACAAAAGAGATTTCCAAGAATAATTTGTTACATAAGCTGCTTACACCACACGCTGCTGAATTATTTTTTAGAGAAAATTGTCACATTTTCAATCTATTTTCATTTGAAGTATTTTTGAATGGTGTGTTGCATTATTTCAAACCGAGTAATTGAATGGGTTGTCATAAAAAATAAACAAATGTTTCACCAAATACTGTCGTGCAATGGTAATATAATTTAGCAATAAATAGACGTTCTCAATGTTTCTACTTCCATCCAGTTCACCACTTCACACTGTGATTTTGCTATTTAAAAAATGGCAAACATTAGCAGTCTACCAATTTCTTCTATTTTATCAGTCAGTTAATATTTGTTTGCCTGTAATCTTTCATTTTCCAGAAAAAAATCTATGTTCTATTTTATATTTGAAAACTTGGTTGTCTTTAAGATTTAAAAGTATTCGTAGTAAACGAAACGTAAGAAATTCTGTATAACATTTATTTCCCGTAAAAATATACTAACTCAAAATAACTGTTCAAACCAGTCCTGATATTGTGCATGTCAATTTCTATGAATATATGCACTGAAAATCACAAGAAATGAAGAAAATAGTTTAACGAGATTTTCTAAAAGTATTAAAAAATGATGTATATTTCTGAGCAACTTTCACTTCCACGTTCAACCGTCGGATCTTGCAAAATCTTGTTATCAACTACAGAACAGGTATGTACGAAAACAGCTATTTCATACAGCGTCAATAAAACGTTAGACAGGTTATTAGGTTCTGTTTTAATATTGATATACCTAGAAGAGTAAACTGTTGGGTAAAATGGACGGATTATGTACTATACTTCCTCTTTTGGTTGACTACCTTCCACTTAAAGAATTATAGAAGCTACGAAAAAGTAGTTTTTACCTTATTTCATTTTATATTCTGAGTAAAAAAAATAAAAAAAGACGATGAGATGATTTATAATCTGTGTAGAATCTAAAACTTCATATTTTTTCGCATCATTATAATGAAATTTTCGTTTTTCTGGATTCACCTTTTCACGTGAAGAGCTTTCATCTTGCGGATTGTTCCATAGCTCCAGTATCTTATCTTATTTCTACTTTTACCGTGCAATATTAATGTTCTAAGAGTCTCAGAGGTGAAGTGAGTAAGTCAAGCACTTCTATAGTTCTATTTCTATATGCTCTTTAAATAAGGAGTGTGCGACACACAAGAAAATACCACTCACTCCTTCAACAAGTCCTTATTATTTTCAACTTTTTAGAAAGCACGAGTAATATGGAAATGAATAGCATTCCAGATAAAATGCTTGCCTGTGGGTGGATGCTTTTATTCTACTCAAGATATTACTGACATCAGAGGTGAAGAGAGTAAGTCAAGCACTTCTATAGTTCTATTTCTATATGCTCTTTAAATAAAGAGTGTGCGAAACACAAGAAAATACCATTCACTCTTTCAACAAGTCCTTATTATTTTCAACTTTTTAGAAAGCACGAGTAATAAGGAAACGCATAGCATTCCACATAAAATGCTTGCCTGTCGATGTTTTCTTCTACTACTCAAGATATTACTGACATCATCATAGCATTTCTATCTTTGATTCCTTTGTATTCGTCCTACAGTAGTGTTGTTTAAGCTTGGTGTGCAGTGTGCAGTGAGCAATCACAAATGTGCATCTGCTTTAAAGCTCGCACAGACAATAAATGCTTGCCTGTCGATGTTTTCTTCTTCTACTCAAGATATTACTGACATCATCATAGCATTTCTATCTTTGATTCTTTTGTATTTGTCCTACAGTAGTGTTGTTTAAGCTTGGTGTGCAGTGAGCAATCACAAATGTGCATCTGCTTTAAAGCTCGCACAGACAATGATTGAGTTTGCAGTAATGTTGGTGATGGCTATGAGAATGATGCAAGAAGCACAATGAATAGCAATAGAGAAGTAAGATTTGAACGCACGACCCGGCATCTCACTCAAAAGAAAAAAAGAGTAATCTATAGCTTCAAGTGTAACTCAAATAAAAAGTGAAAAAAGTAAAAATACAAAATGAAAGCGAATGATAACAATATTTGGCGTCTTTTATGTGCTTAACTATATATACCTGTTATCTGTGTAACGCTTCTATGAGGTTGAAGAAAAGTCTTCAACAGTTTTTGCTGATAAATAGAGCGAGTGTCAAAAGACGGAACACACTTTTCTTTTAAGAGAGGATTCGTTGGTTCGTGTTTAAATGAAGTAATAAATGAGAAGTTTAGCCAGCTTAGTGCCAACTACTGGCAGCTGTTATATACCAAGTTAGTAAATGAATGTGAGTGAGTGAGTTGCTCAAAGTAGGTGTGTGTTCGAAACGAAAGTGTTGTTTGAGAAACACGAAAAGGTGTCAAGCTGCTTTTTGTGGAAAACCGAGTTTTTTTGTCAGCACCGTTACAACCGCTTGCACCCCATTACATAAATAATAATATTTTGTATAGCTTATTAAAAAAGCAAGTTATGTACTTGTATTTTATTTTTAAGTGAACACTAAAAGTCAGTTGGTCTTTTAACAGGCTGCTTCTGGCCATACACCCTGGAGCTGTCACTAATGATGCTACTTTGTTGCATTTACTGCTTACACTGCGTCTTTCCTTTTTTTGCTTTTTTCCATGTACACATGACATGCATACGATTATGGTATTGCTATTCATGAGACATACTAGCGGCATTGCACTAATGGAAACTTTCCCTTTGCATTACACTTTTACACACTTCACTTGTAATACCAGTAGAAAATGGATAGGTACCGTACAAACCCTAGCATTACTTGATCTTTCGCGTCTCGTCACTCACTCATTTTCTGTAGCTACAGGCCTGTCTGAGTTTGCAACTTTTTTCAAAGTGGTAATAACATGCTAGCTACTTCATTGCATAGTACTGCTGTCAAAAGTTTTGTTAACTGAAAGAGCTTTCTCTTCTCCATATCTGCTTCCACAATCTCTTTCACCTAACCTGCAAACCTGTAAAGGGAATTTCGATAAAAATTGCATGCATTCTTAATTGAATTTCTTTAGCAAAAATGAAAAGAAAGTACATTGATGTACAGTGAAGGGAAAATGGGAAACAACATTCGGCTAAAAAATTCAATAGCTTCTTATGTGTAGTCTGTCCGTTATATTTTCCATTTTGCGCGGATGTAAACATGTCGAAACTAAACAGCAAATTTACAACAACATTAATAAGTATATAAATGGAGAAGCGCAAATTTATTCAGTTAATCTTCTTTAAAAAAAACCCCATTTTAGAAAGCGTCCGTCTGCTTGAAGTAAGTTATTTTATGTTAGTTCTAAAAAATTTCCAACATGTTAATTATGTAATAATTCATTCGTGGAAATGTCTAAATGCTTGAAATTAGTTAAGCGGAGAAATTACGATACTTGAGCACTATCTTGAAATTTAGTAGAACAGAACCTATGTACAATGTAGTTAGGTACGGGTTTGTATTAAATTGTATTGAAAAAATGATATCAAATACTTCAAAGTGTTTACAATCACGTCTTTTATGTTTAGCTATTTACCCTTGTTTTAGAACTTGCTTTTTTACAAAATATACCGATAATTATAATAAGAAATTGCTTCCTACAGTACATAAGCATATTAATAATAGATAATGTACCATAAAACAAACAAGAGTGCTTTGTAGAATATATTATTGAAAGTACTTGGTGATTTGGAATAAGCCACCAATTTTTATGACTCAATATATCTTCATTTTCTTAATATTAATGCTACGAGAGTGCCTTCCAATTAGTCCAGTCCCACACCCCACCATCCACTGTCAAATCTGCGGGAGCTGGGTTGGGTTTTGGAATAACAAATGGCTAATTAGATGAGAAAGTTTCCTTATCATAACTTGTAACTCTACTGCTCTCTTCGATAAACAAATTTAAAACGGTTTTTTCTAGTTAGCGAAAAACACTACATGCCATTACAGAACATGACTAGCGTACGAAAAAAACCTCGTTCTCCCTGTCAAGACAAAACAATGCAAATATACCAGCAAATTGTAAAACCGTTGCTTTCCAAGGAAAACAATGGTAGCTATGCTGAACGTGAACGGAATACATACGCATTCCATTGAACCTATATAACTACTCACATGACATGTTAGTCCAAACTAACTAAAACAAGCTTACTTTGCTGACGACTGCAAAATACTTCGTAACGTGGCACATGATTATGATGGGATATTAGGGATATGTCAGTTTTTTGCCTTAATTACAATGTCATGCTCATCTGTGAACGTGGTAATTACAGTGACGTGAGCTATACCAGCATGGGCCAACAAACACCGACATTACAAAAGTCAGTCAGTGTGCCAGAACAAAATAGTACCCAAAGTCTGTAAGGTAAGTTACGCTGCCAAATTTCCCCACATAGGTACTTATGTAAACGGTTGGTACTGATGGTGGGACGTAAGAATATTGTAAAAACCATTCTCTGTTAGGATGAATAATAAATCATGTTGGTAAGTGTCATCTTCAACGCAATATATTATAATAGTGCGGCCTTTTATCAGTTAAAAAAGCATATCATTTAGGAATATAAGCAGTATAGCCTCATCATAAGTAACCTTGCATTTGGCATTTAACCACGAGATTAGGCATACAAATTTGATTGCTTTAGAAAGTGCCATCTGAGAACTAAAAATTCAACAAAAGGATAGTATATACACAAACCTAGTACCTTTTATTGCCTATCAATTTGTCTGTCTGGTTGGATTAACGTAATAGAATTGGTCATTGTCATTGATTTTATTTTCACGATTGCCATTAATACCATATTACACTGGAAGTGTGTTCAGAAGTCTGAAGTGAAACTTTTGTCGTTTACGAAAAAACATCTGTGTTTTATTGTTCTCCTATCTTTAAACTTTTTACATATATATTTGATTATAAGGAAAGTTTCGTAGTGCTTTCTTTCCTTTTACCGTCAAGGTGAACAGAATTTTATTGTTTGCTATCTATTTTATATCAAGCACGAACAAAAGTTATAGAATTCAGTGATCGATCAATCTTAATAAATCACTACAAAGTAAATCTCAACAATAGTAAATGGAATTATGGTTGAATAATCGCGGATAAAACTGTTGCACATGATGTTGGTGATGTTCTAAAACGCTGCATATAAACTATTCTATTTTATACATACGTTTGCCTACATATGTGTAGGCAAACAGAATCGACTGGTTCGCTGTAGAATTTATTTTTAAATATGTCATTCATTAGCATTGTGAAATAATTGTAGTATATGATTAATGAAAATTCAAATATCTTAAGCATTTCTAAGCTAAAAATTTATTATAAACTGCATGGGTATTTAGATCATATAAGTTCAACGTTCGTTGAATTAAAGCTTCACACAATTCCACTTTCCGCTGCTCTTGTTTCACTCTAATATCCTGTTCCATTAGCCTCGTAGTAAGAAATTTCAAAAAAATACATCTCTAAAAAATGCATTGAGAAAGATAAACAAAAACAGCCCATCTGCTCTACCCAAACTAGAGACTTTTGGAACTTTGGGACCCATAAATCCGTGCAACCACGACGCGACGTATGAAACTCATAATAAATCAAATTGTATAGAAAAAGTCATGCCAAAGGCCATCATCATCGATCTCATATAAAGTAGAAACATCCACCGACAAAATATTAACTTTTATAATATTATGCTTTTAGGTACATTTTATAAGTCATGCAAAATGAATAAAAATAATGGAAAGTAAAAAAGAGGAATAGTAGTGCTCTGATTTTATAATATTATACACCATTGACCCAGCTAGGAAAGAAAGCTCTTTTATACCATCAAAAGAAAGAGCACATGCAAAAATTGAAAAAATAAGCGAACAAAAAGTCTCAAAAAACTATCCAAGCGTAGCTGCACTTTATGTGTGGTGTTTTACAAAGTAGAAAAACAGCTTTTTTAGAAGGAAAAATGGCTTGCCCTCCCACCTTGTCATGTTGTATGAATATGAATATATGATACCTATATATGTAAGCACCTCGATAACGTCTAACGTAACCCTGAGAGTAGGAAAAGGAAAACAGAAAAGAACGACGACAAAATACACTGACTTGACATCACACAAGTGGAGCTCACATTTCCCCATTTGGTGCTGTTGAACTTACACATAGGTAGAAAGAAAGTTTGCTGAACACTTCGAAGCGAACTAAAGTTTCTGCTGGCCGTGAAGTGTTCTTTATAGCAGTACATATTATGCAGAGCAAAGGAAGTAAATACAATATTGCGTGTGATAAAAACAGTTTAGCAACCTATTCTACCTCTGTGGAAATATTTTAGGTGATAATAAGCTCCTTTTCTCCAGTTCTGCATAAAAAAGAACGCATGCATACTTTTCTCTAAAATCCGTCACGCCTCTCGGTTCTGAAAAGTCAAGGAAATCCCGAATATGAGGCAGAGTTTTTGAATACTGACTGCTTCTACCTCTTTGTTAATTCATTATTTACATTTTTTAAATAAACAAAAACTGAGTTGAGCTTTTTCACATTTCTTAAATTCAAAACTTCTTTTATGAACTCAGTGACGGAAGAAAAATGGCTATTGTGTCACTTTGTATAACTTTTAACAACTGCAAACTAGATTTTATTAAGGAAGCTTAGTACTTGAGCTAATCCATTATTGAGAAGTAAAAAGTTTGTATTTTGCAAATTTCACAAAATATTATAGTAGAAATATTCTGAAAATAACCAGTTAACCCTACTGGCGAAATTGTAAAGAATGATACCTGATATTTTTTAAACGAAAGAAGTTAACTATTGTCTTGAATTATTCATTTTATTGGTTGTCAGCCATTTTCATGTTATTGTACATCCTATTCAGGGGCATGTATTCGCTTTCTGTAATTTTGGAGAATACTTTCTGTGAGGCTATTATAATCGATATATTATATAAGATATACGAAATATCTTGGGTAATGCAGCAAGTACTTGAGCTAATCCATTATTGAGAAGTAAAAAGTTTGTATTTTGTAAATTTTGCAAAATATTATAGTAGAAGTATATTCTGAAAATAACCAGTTAACCCTACTGGCGAAATTGTAAATTATGATACCTGTTATTTTTTTTAAACGAAATAAGCTAATCAATGTCTTGAATTATTCATTTCAATGGTTGTCAGCCATTTTCAAGTGATTGTACATCCTATTCAGAGGCATGTATTCGCTTTCTGCAATTTTGGAGAATACTTTCTGTGAGGCTATTATAATCGATATATTATATAAGATATAGTATAGATATAGTATAGATAGTATATAAGATATATCTTGGGAAATGCAGCAGTAGCAGGGACGTACAATGAAAACCGTTTATATTTTCAAATTGGATGCAAACTATGAAAGTAAATAAGTGTATTAAAATGATTTTAAAAAAGTCAGCAAATTACCTTTAATGAAATCAACAGCTTGTTCCAGACCATATGTATCCTTATCGCAGTCATCGAGAATGTACGCTCCAATTTTAACTCCGGGAATGATACCCTTGTTATTGATCCAATCAATCGTATACAGCATAACTTCCAACGATTGAACTCCACCCTATAATGAAAAATTACACGTTTAGTTTTACTTTCAAACAAGACAGGATTTCTTTTTTATAGGTTGTGTTTGAATATTATTAGAACTCTACTTGAAACCAAGCTGTCATAATTCAATGATAAGTAATGAATGATAAACGCATCACAATTTCAAGCGATAAAGAAATAAAATGTTGGAAAGAGGCGGGGTAATATAATAACTCAAAATATAACGAAGACTCAACTTATTTGGGAACCTTACATCATTGGATTAGCACTAATTTGAAATTTATAAAATAAATATTTGATTTCGGTTTTATATATTTAAAAAAAATACCAATAAAATTAGTATCGATTACAGAGTCCCAGAGAATACAGGCTCTTAGTAAATTTACAAACTATAACTGACGAAAATTGAATTCAACCATATTATTAAGTGGGCTTAAATATGTGCGGCAAGAAAATAAACAAGGCAATTTTCCACTTTATCGGCATTAAACCACGATTTTATCTACGATATTTCTAGAAAAAATCAATTGGAGTGACATAACTTACTTTAAAGGACATTCTTATTCAAAGAAAAACCAATAATCAGTTGGTTGTAAGCAATTTTACGTGGGTAGCAAGACTTTGTACAGAGAAAGATAAGGATTTAGGTAAATCCATTTTTTATATTTTGTATAGTATCATGGGATCATGGCATATCATGTCTAGGTAAATGTCTACATGTGTGAGGCCAATGTAAGACCAATTAAATGGGGTTTAATTGAACTTGGAACTCCTTTCATGCTTTCGTATAGCCGTACAATAACTGTCGCATGTAATAAGGGGTTCGTAGATAAATAGTAAATCTTTTTAGATTATTAACCGACATTAGTTGACGTTGTTTTCTATTTATTCATCATAAAAAGCCATTATTTACTTGCTCTAGGACATGATCAACGGCGATTTGTAACTCCGAATTTTAAACCTTCGGCACAGAGAATAAAACAACAGAATGCGTAAACGCCACATTTATTCAGTGTACAACTACAAGCGTCAAAACTCTCCGAAAGAGAAATCGTGGTCTATTAACTAAATTCTATGAAAGAGAAGGTTGTGTTTTTGGCATCAAATGAAAGGGTAAAAATGGTAATGGAATGCAGAAAAGAATTATTTACGCTCAACGTTTTTGCAAAATGCTGTATTAAAATAGAATCCGTCCAGTTTACGTTTAGAATTTGCAAAAGTTAGCGCTTTCCTATTTTTGCTATGACCATTCAAAGTATAAATACATTTGATTTCGTAAAAAAGGCTCTTTAAAACTGCGGAGCCCCCAACTATTTTGAGTTTATATTTTCTCTATTGTTTTCATGCTCTTTTCTGAGAATAAGTGTCACTTCCAGCCAAATCCTTCATAATGCCTATTTCACCTGGAGAAAGGAACTGAACAATGGATCACTTGAAAGTAGAGAAGCGGTCAATTTCTCTAAAGTTACTCGATTCGTAAAAAACGATGCTTTCAAATAAAAAAGCAAAATGATTGTCAGTGCATGATATCCGTGCGATTAGATTCACCAACGAGAGGTGAAACCATCCAACTGAAGCCACCAACCTACTGAAAAACTGTTGACCATATGCTTTTTTGGAATTGGTTATCGCAAATATCTACAAGATATCCAACTACTAATGGCAAGTCCCATCATACAAATAAATGCGTACATTTATTTTGTTATAACCTACTATTCTTAGGTCAACAACGCAAACAAAAAATTGAATGTACAACAAAACATGCCACTATGCATAATTCATAATACGATTTTGTTTTTAATTGCATTTACGTTTTTAAATTACCACACAGTCTCCCAAATCATAATTATTTTTAAAAGCATGCCTTCGCAATCATTATACGTTCCCAACTGTAATGTAAAAATCTTTTACAAAGGCTTGTTTTTATACTGTGCGGGATTCTTTCAAAATCTGTGTATAAACATTGTTGATACTGTCACTTTATGGTTCAATTAGCACAATAATTAAATCACATATTAAATTATTTGGTATTTATCAATTATTATACAAAAGCTTTCCATTTTGTGCCGTAATGAAATAAATCGATCGAAAGTAAATATGCAAGCCAAACATACTTTAAAAAAGGCATCAACGCAAAAGACCACTGGTGACCTTGTATTCTGTATATATTTTTTTAATTGAATAGTTTATATGCGGTTCCGTAGTACATGAGCATGAATAAACTGGACGCATGACTTCTCAGTTTCTGGTGATTATTTTTTAAGCTAACAAAAAAGTGCATTAATACACAATGCATGCATGATTGCCTCATCATGGATTGATGGACGATGAATGAAGGAGGGTGCCGAAAAAGTTAATACCTAAATAAATATGCACATACTTTACAGCAATACTTTTGTCATTTTTACGCAGCAAAACTGTCTCTCAACCACCCATCCATCCGCATGACATGATTAAGCTTGTGAATTGTCCACAAGCAAATTGACAGTACTGGGCTGCTAATAGGACATGGTAGACAACAAAGTGATGCTACGGGTTTTTTTGCAAAACGAAATGATAGATGATAGTCACGATTGTCATGTTGTCCGTCATGGATGGATAGTTAATTTGGGTCGCATAGTCTCATACCACAAGTTTGCAACAACAACAATGCCAGTATAATACCCCCCGACACCAAACTTTTGACCATTCTCATGCTACACACTTTATATTCCAAAGGAGTCTTTTATAGGCATATGCTGCGCCATACTTACTTTGGTATACAACTGGAAGCATAAAAAGTTAGTTTTTTGTCAGTGAAAAAATTTTTGCAAAACGAAATGATAGATGATAGTCACGATTGTCATGTTGTCCGTCATGGATGGATAGTTAATTTGGGTCGCATAGTCTCATACCACAACTTTGCAACAATAACAATGCCAGTAATACCCCCCGACACCAAACTTTCGACCATTCTCATGTTACACACTTTATATTCCAAAGGAGTCTTTTATAGGCATATGCTGCGCCATATTGCTTAAGTAGGCAACTGGAAGCATAAAAAGTTAGTTTTTTGTCAGTGAAAAACTGGCTGAATACACATCAAACAGGAGAAAAGGGATCCCACCCACGTCCACTCAGTTGCTTCAAGTGCTAGTTGATGGTACCATCCTGATAAATGTCGCTGATGGGTGTCATTGCCATTAATGTTTCCTTTTCCCATGGGCAATTTCTTTGTCACTTGGTAGACAACTTTAGCTCCCGAGTTTTTGCTGCTCACTTCCACCATGCTCATTCGCTCCAATTAAGCATAATTATCTAATCAACCAGGGTAGTGGTTACACTAACCATATAAAGCTTTCAGCGAAATATATTAAGAAGCGTGTATGTCATATCGCTTTTTATTAACGGATTTCACAGTTTATTTCACCCTTTGATAACGGCTTTTATTTCAATTTAGTCGTTAAAAGATAATAACTTTTATCTTGTTTTGTTAAACATCTCCCTTGAGTAAGAGAAATTTCAAATTACATAATATTACAAGCATTGTCAAGTTTATCTCTAATGCACTTTTTGACAACGCCCCAAATTTCACGTGCTAAAAATTAAAAAAAAACAGTAGTTAAAATAAATGCATATAGGTAGATGAAACAAGGTTGATGAAGGTTCTTTTATTTGCTCTTGTACATTGCTCATATAATTATTATGTAAATAAATGTCATGTAGGAGATTAATTTGGAAAGAAATTTTTGGCACGTAATTATTATTACTCTCCTTTTAGCACACCCCCCAACTGGACGATGCTTGCGTGCATCGTGCAATTGTATTTTTTAAATGCGCGTAACTTTATAAACGCAATTTAATAATCCATTCATATCTGCCTATCCTATGGATAATAATATGCAGAGCAAAGTGCACACTGCTTCTGAAAGCTTGTAATCTCAATCCAAGGACGAAAAATAACACGAGAAAATGTCTGTAAATCTCGATGATAAGATCTATATGATATTATACATACAATCATAGTTAATTATTTGGAGCAAAATTATTCATTATAACACGATAAAAGTATTTATTTACCAACAAAACCACTTTTTCATACATTAATCTCAGAGCGAAATAATGATTTTGCTGCAACACGCAACGACCCCAACAGCGCACGTTGCTTCTCTTTTTACTGTCGTCAATTGCTAGTAAACTTTTATAGCCCTGAACAAAACTAGTGAAGAATCAAGTAATTGGAGAGCTATATGAAGAAGTTGTCGACTAAAAACAACACCATCAGTCATTAATGTTGTATAAATGTCAAAATGTCTGTAGACTCCGTCTGCGTCTTGATGGCAGCAGCTTACCAAATTAACAAGGTAGATAAACGATGTCAAATGTAAGAATATGGTGCAAATGCAAACACCAGTTCATGAAATTACCCTGACCAGTAGTAAGCCTGATAAGATACGCGAAAAATTATAATAAACACGCCTAATTGCAAAAGAAACATTCCACTTGCTGAACAGTGCACTGGGTACAAAATAAAGTGCTGCAGTCTAAAATATTAAAGATGAAAACAGACAGACTCTTGCTTCATCTCTTGTATAAATTATGTTAATTAAGGATATTAGTCACAACTCAACATTGGGGCAATGAAATATTAAGTATAGCAGATCAACATGATGCTTACTATTGTAATGATAAAGATAATAATAATTTAACAAGTATTGTTTAAATAAATAAACAAGTGGTGATATTCAATCAGACGGTCAACTAACAGGTTGAACTGAACTACTGGCAAGCCTTGACCTGAAAGGGAGTACTTGAAAGAAATGACGAAATAATAATATTAATTAGCCACGAAGCAATTACTTTTATATATGACCTTTGAGGTTGCAACAAGTGTCTCATAAGAGGATTTTTTAATGTTTATATACTGCAGTGATCAACATTTGACGCATAAAAAATAATATACATTTTTAGCAAACAACAAAAAGTCAAGAATACTCAACAGAAAAAGAAGCTTTAGATCAAATTGCTATTTCATTTTATATTTGGTCACATCGCTTATTTCGGCAAAGGCAGCCGTTATACCAACATGTAAAAGGACTTGGAAGCTTACGTAGTTTTTTTAGAGACAGATCACACAAAATCGGTTTCATACAAAACTACACATAGAAAAAGTGCCTTGTGATCTGTGATGCGCAAATCTTTACTTTGACCGTTTTTTCGAGGAATTTTCAAAGACTGACAAAGTGAATTTATTCCATTTCACTTACAAAATGAAATTCTTTACAAAGTTGGCTATTTTTGTTATTCTCATTACTATTCCCGTCTGCTGTGAAGGGAGACTAGAGGCAACAAAAATCGTTAGCGGTGGTGTTTACAGACTTGAGAGTCAACATGATGGTGCGGTAAGTACAAATACATACAAGAAATATACAGAGTATGTAGCTAAGCTCCTACACTTGTAAGAATGCAAAGTAAAAAATACTTCATAATAAATATTCTACCAATAACACAGCTTGAAAAGAGCTAAAACAAATGCTAAAATGAAAGTCTCAACTGGAAACATTTAACACTTCATAAAAAATATCCTATTCAAATTCACTCATCCATTCATTCGTTCATTAGTATTTTATAATTAAACACTTCAACTTCTCGGCTTTGTTTTCACAACTATCTCTGCTGTGTGGCAGACATGTTTATACACAACTTTGTGCAATTCTTTCTGTGTGGATTTGGATTTGAATGTGTTAGCAAGGTTCACGATCTGCTAAACTAGATGGAAATAAATCCGTACACTCCACACAGTTACACGAAAAAGTCTAGCAGAGATGCACACATTTGTTCAAGCAAAGCTAGAAAAGAGTAACTAAAGTTTCACTAATTGCGATTCTCAATGTAAAGTTCTTGACAGCCTTCGGAGATGGAAAAGTGGGCACCTCACAGGCAAACGGAGACTCGGGTCCTAATCGACAATGGACGTTTCAGCAAAATGGTTCGTAATTAATTCATACAGCTTAACTTTGTCTTCTGCACAGCAATTTAGAGTAAACTTTCTAGCAGTGGGCAAAAGTAGTTGCTGGAAGAATTTAGCCCAGCCATTGTCATGTATATGTATTCCGCGTGATGGCTGGATGTAAAACAATTGAAACTTTTTTGCCAACTTTACTTTTCTCTCTACTCCCACCAAGTAGATATTTTCAGCGATGCACACACAGTGCTTACTCGAGCAGACGCACCTTCTGTGTGTGGTTTTTCCATTGCCTTTGTTTGCTAACTTTTATAACAGTTTTTTCCCACTTCTTTTCGGTTAATGAACACAACAGGCGATTCGTCTTGGACTCTGACACCTGTTATTAATGACATTAACGTGGTCAGTGAGCAAACCTGGAAAATTACATACGTTGGCCATGGAAAATCCCAGTTCCAAAGTCTCTCGGCGGCAAAATGTCTTCTCAATTCTAGGTTTGTGTATAATAAACGATTTATTTATCCATGATTTCGAATGATTTATTAAGTCACATATGTACCTTAATTGCCAGGTTGCTCGTTACAATTGCAAAAACTAGAAAAGAGTAGGGATAGCACAGATATAAGTGTAGAGAAAAGCGTCAGGTTCATTTTACATGCATAATAAAGCATTCTAATGAATACACCCACATTTTGAATTATGTACCTATAATAATGTGCTAACATAGGATATGATGCTGATTTGAACCTTTCCAGTCTACCTACTTATTTGATATCTCTACTAATAAAATGCCATTGTTGGTTTGCTTTGTCATAAATAATTTTTTTGTTTGCCTAGAAGCGGGGCAAATGTTTTGGATGGAAACTGTGATAAGCAGGATCCAAGGCAGCGCTGGAGAGTGTACTAATCCTTGGGGTCCTCCGCACTAGCAGCACTAGTACAAATAAGTTTCAGCCCTGACCTGACCATAATTGTTGTGAAAATACTTATCCAACTGTTGACTTCAATTCACTCAATTCAGTTCAGCTTTACATTTTCTCGGTATTACGAATGACTCACTTTTTCATCAAAACGAATAATCGCATCAATCCTTCCTGTTTTGAATTTTATAATCCCTTGACGTTGTGTTTATAAATGCCCAATTTATTGAAATACTGTATGCCTATTAAAAAGCAATAAAAAAGTAATAAGACAGTAAGTACAGTAAAAATGAAACTTTGGTTGGATAAATACGTTCTACTAATATTGAAATCCGTGTAATATTTTATAAAGTTGAACTATAT
>JAANSP010000177.1:0-27594 GCA_036850745.1 Homidia socia
AATATTTGGAGTGTGAGGGAATTGAACGGGATTGTGCACATTTATGATGTGCAGATGTGACAAAATTGTAGGATAATGTAGAAGGTGTATCATTCAAATGGGTAGTATGTAGTAGAGCGACAACACAAATTTACTACTTCCTTCCTCCTCCTGCTATTTTAAACATGTGAAATAAGCCGCCCATGTGAAAATAAGCACCCACCAATAGTTTCATCATCGTCACGCTTTTGCAACTGTGTCAATTTTTTGTTGTTTTTGGTCTTCGCCTCTTTGAGTTTTTAATTTTATTTTGTCGAATTGCAAATACATTTAGTTGGTAGTTTGTGGTTCAGGTAAAGAGAAAAGAAATTCATTTTGTCAGTAGTACAGGAAACCTTACACTGTACGCATTAAAAAACGTACAAGTTTGAGAACCTACTGCTATTGCTGTTGTGATAGCTCATAAATTTCTAACTGACTTTAAACAACTTCCTCTGATATAAAAAACACGAAAATCCTTTTTCTATCGACATAAGTACTTCATATGTTATAAAATATCGTCTTATACTAATCGCATTTCAAAATATCGGCTTTTTAAACCAACTTGTAGTTTTATAACGTTAGCTCCGCTTCGCGTTTATTCGTGCCTCAAATACACATATTTTCACTTGTCAATAATAAAATGTGTAAACACTGTGCAGCTTGAGGTTAGTAAGAATCTGGTCTCAAAGTAAATGGCATTTATTTAAGTTAGATAATACTCTATCCCAATGCCGCCCCCATTTAAAAATTGTCGTCACATTTTCCAATACACGAAAATATGCTTGTAGAAGAAAATTTCTTTGAATTACATCGTTTTACCTTTCAACACATTGAAGACTTGAAATATTTGAAATCTGAATATCAACAGAACAAAATTAAGCATAAAATATTTTACCATTCTTTTTTGTAGTTTACCTTTTTTATCCTTACTTAACTAGTTCATTCCTACCAATAATTGCATCCGCAACTTATCCTTTGATTCACATATTCACATGTAGACACACAGTAATCAACATACAAACAAACACACACTCATTTGATAAGATTCATATGGGATTCACACGTAAATCAAACTATCACAACCCGGCTGCTCCCAAGGAGGACGCCAAAAACAAAACGGATAAAATAGATTAGTACTCCCAGCACGGAATTCCATGATTTAAGCTTATCTTTATTCCAATATTACTAAATATTCGAATAAAACATGTTTTTGTTGTTGTTTCACAAACTTATTCTTATCACAAGGACAACCAGCACAGTGTCTTTTTTAATTTGTCACCTTCTTCCTCCTCCTCAGTAATAGCCACCACCTTTACTACAACAACACACATTGGAATGCCTGTGCAGTTTTAATGCAAGCGGCAAGCAACTCGAAGGAAAGATCAACAAACTTTATTTTTTAGCTAACTATGAACAAATATTTCATCAACTTTTATTCCCTCGATTGAATGTTTGCACAAAAAAGGAAGCACATTCAAAAGTTTTCGACGGAACTAGCACAAATCAAATAAGACGAGTTAAAACCAGCCACAAGTGTATACCGGACAATCACCATGCGGTCTGGCACTACTGGCAACATCAGCTAGCAGTCAACCAGTCAGTAGTCGCCGTCGTCGTAACAAAAAGCGTGAAACGGAGAGCCCAATAAGAGATGTTGAGTGTGCGAACAGATGTCCAAGCTTCTGTCTGCTGCGTGTTCCTCCAAAAAGGAAAGAAAGTTTGCAGGCAGACTCGGAAAAGAAGACAGAAAAGGAACAAGTGACACTGAAAAAAGAGAAACGAATTCGCGTCAGGTTTATATTTTATGGAGATTCCACAAACACCACGCACAGCTTGCACCTGGCTGCTGCCACCGCCGCTATTTGTTGTGCCATCGCTGGTCTTTATTATTTGGGGGATTGAAAAGTAGATGGCTTTTGTTTGTGTTTGGAAATATACATTGAGAAAAACTGATTTCTCCTTTCCGCACCACTGTGGGCTAACAAATCAGTATTTTTTATTGGGGAATGGTCGTACAGCATCAGAGCATGACGTTAGTAGCAATAATAACGATAAAACGTACCACATGTATTGCAAAAGCATAACTTGTGGTAAAACATCGTTTAGGCGGATGCTGTAGAGAGTGAAGAGAGGAGGCACATGGACACACGATTGCTTTTTCGAAGTAAAAAAGAAAGAAATATTAAATGTGCAGAAAGTGCAAGGATTTCTTTGATCAATCCAAACACGGCTAACGATTGGGAAAACAAACTTTTTGTAAAGGAAAGACTGACGACAAGGACGACAAGAAGTAACTTTGTTGTAATTCTTTTTGGAGAAATCGTTTTCAAGTGGACTCTGGCTCTACAACAATATTGAAGTGAAAGCGGAATAAGCAGATGAAGAATGAGAAATAAAAAACCATTTTCTCAGAAAATTTCTTTCAGTCGAGAAAATACACTATTATGCTACCACACAATATGTGCAGTAGTTTCCAGCTAAAACGCAACACAGGGTTGTTGTCACTTAAAAATTAGGAAACAACTATGAGACAGCACCATCAGCGTAATCACCAACAGTCTTGTTGAGCGTACTCATCAAACACAAATTTCAATCAAAACAAGTGCAGCTGTCGCACACGTAAACAAAACATGAAAAAGATCAAAGTTAAAGCGGCAATTTCTTCTTTAATCAATCCTTTCGTGATTTACGCGACATTTATTCTTCAAAATAAAAACAACATTTAATGTCAAAGTCACACATTATTATCAGGTTAAACTCTACTGATTTGTGCAGAATGGAAGAGCACTAAACACAACAAAAACGGTAGAACGGAATGTATAAATTTGACATTACAACGGCAATGATGAACAAACTGTCCAAAAATTCTGTTCACTTTGTTTTTTCGCTTTAGTTGCTGTTATTTTGCTGCTTGCATTTTTACCCTGCTGCACACTCAAACTTTGTTCTCGGCAAAAAGATTTTTTTTCTATATAGCAAGCAACATCACACAACAGAAGAGACAGCAACTCTCCACTACTACAAAATACTACCACTACTCCTCATCTTGTCCTCAGTGTAACTGACTGGGAGAATGAAGTGAGTGGTGGTGGGTGAGAAAAAAAGTGAACAAGAACGGCGGCGGTGGTGGCATTACTGGTGCTGGCAGTCGTAGAGAAAGGGACAGAGAAGTGTGTTGGTTGACTAGAATGATGGTTTTGCTAAGGTTTTGGTGGTTGGGTGCTCTCTCTTTCTGTCTCTCCTCTCATTCTTCTTCTGATTCCTTCACTTTTTTTCCTCCTGTTCGTACTACGTGCACCAGTTTTGTGGCTTTTCCTTTGCGTATAAACTTGTATACAGTGGTGGTGTGTGGTGTTGTGGTTTTATGAGGATTCTAGTATGGCGCATAATATTGTGTAAAAGAGGGGGAAATGCATGCCCACATATATTTATTATTGCACATAAACTTTATACGAGGAAAAGTCAGACCAAGTACCATCATCGAGAGAGGCAGACAGACCAACACGGCAGCCACCACCGTCTTTAACACTGTAACAAAATGAGAAGTGAAAAAGGTAATTTTACACAAAATATGTGCTCAGTGTGAATGCAACTGAATGGCTTGGACAGGTTTTAATGTACTTTCACTTGTTCCCCTTAATAATATACTTTTTGTAGTCTCCGGCACACACACACTAGCAAAGACTTAGTGACTAACTGATTGAAGGAAGGAAAGAAAGAGGAGAGGAGGGAATCCGAAAAAAACGCTTTTAGTAGCTTCATCATCATCATCATCGTGGCTACCAATATACTTATTTCTGAGTCGACATACTTTCTCTTCTTTCTTTACTTCTCATTCGGACCTATCATTAGTTTTGTACATTTTTTTCTTTTTTACACTTTAGCTGGAGAAGGTTAGAAATCATATATTTGCACTTGACTATCTCTCTCCACCAGTCAATTATAGTTTCTGTCAAAATGTGGATTCCATCAATACAAAGGAGAGTGGTGGAGAGTTAGAGAATTTTATATTCTATCATATCATTAGTATCCTCGTCTTTCTCCTTTACATGATAACCATCTCCTCAGCATCAAAATCCCAATACGTTGTTGCCTTCTGCTGAGTGCCTGCACCGATTTCTTTAGCATGAACAGTCATGAAAAGAAACTTTGAAGAGTCATGAAAATTTGAGAGAAATAAAAAGTTGTATTTTTTAGGTTACGCCACTCCATTTTTTCTGCTGATTTTCCGAAAAAAGAAGGGAAAAAAGTATACGGGAATGTGTAGAGATTCACAGATACAGATAAAAAAAATTAGCATAATGCAATTCATGTAACAAGAGAGACGTGCACGGAGATCAGATGCAAACCATAACAAAATGCAGAGCTTCATTATTACACAAGTCTTTTTTTGTAGATAGGATCAAAAGATTGATGGAAAAAAATGTATGCTGTATATTGTGTGTATCAAATTTTCTGTTTTAAAGGGGAAAGAAATCAGTGACTGTAACTGTAGATGTTGTATCATTAACTCATGGTCATTAACACGGAAGAATAAATACTACGTTACATGCAGATGATTTCGGTAGGATATCAAGTGAACTGACAATTTGATTGGACCCCAGGGTATTTTTAACAAGAGGAAAGCATTCAGCATTCAGGTGCCTATTCACTATGGTTCTGATAATTGCCGATGATGGTGCATTCAGTATCACCAGACAAACCCGAATAATTTTGTAGTCATAAAAATCCTCCCACACATGTCATGCCACCGGGAGGTACGAAATTATGAAGTACTGCGCGAAGAAAGTAATTTGAGCGCTGAAAGCTGATGCATTTTCATTGTGGTTTGGTACATGGGAGATTAAACAAAACCAGAACCATCAGACGCCTTACCGCCATCATCACCTCTCATTTTGTCTAAAGGTGTGAGTACCAGATTACGAATTTAATTTTCACCTTTGAAGCACTCCAGCTCACATCCCTCTATTCTACAAAAATAAAATTACCATGACAATTGAAAATGCTGTGTGAAAGGATGCTGATGGTGATGAGTGAATTTTTTTCTTCTAAACCGTGAATTCGGCTCGAAGGACTGTAAAAGTATTGGAGAGCAGTATAGCATGTTCTCCCTCTTCAATCCCTTTCCACCGACGTTTTCTCGTTTTCAAATTTATGAATCACCGCGTTTCATTTCCAACCGGCAGTCTTTCTTTCAACGTGTTTATTTATCCGTTGAATTGTGTGTAGTAGGTATCGTTCCCAAAAAAAGTTATGTTCAAGTCAAGTGTGTCCAGTAAAGTGAAAATTTTCTTGGAATAGAATTGCCACACCTACACCTAGTACTGTAATTCTTCGTTGTATGTACACTTCTTTGTCTATCAGAATTAACTACTTATTTTACACATGTGCAAATAGAGATGAAAGAACAAGATGATTTAAGCTATCTACATACTTAACATCTCCTTCTTTTCTCTCATGATGTATCTGAGTTTCCGTCTCTTGCTCCCTTTTACTCTCTTCATGAATTACTGAATGAGGTGAGCTCTGTTGAATCGTTTTTATTATTCTCTTCTCTTTCCCTTACTCCTCCCGTCTCCTTTCTTCAAGCTTTGTTGGCTACTCACTCAGTCTGTGTGAAACCAGAGGAGAGATGAGATGAGATTTCGTATATTCTGCAAGCAATGCCAACAGCAAAAATGGTAGTGCAAATGATTATCAGGAAGACAGCAATCGTGGATAAGGTTGTTGAGAATGCTTTCTCGTCGCTGTATAACAAATTATAGTATTTTGTAGTAGCTGTGGCATGATGCGGTTTATGGTGGCGGCTTTCCTTTCGACTCGGCATCTTGCATCTATAAAGAATGTAGGCACATACATTACTTAATAGACAAGAACATTGGGTGATAACTATTTATCTTCCATGCTCACTTTCGTGTCGTATGCAAACTAGAAGCCACATAATACTCCCACCATCAGCACAATCACGTTTTCAATTCTCCCTTTCTCGTTTTAATAATCTTGATTATTCACGTCATCCTAGCCTATTTAAATATTAGTACAAAGCACAAACATTAACGATGGAAAACTACAAAGTCTTCTATTAATGGTGTTCTTCCCTTTATTTCTAAATATAATGACTGTCTAAGAAAGCGGACGGTAGAAATCAGCAAATGTTCTTTCATCTGTTGGCGAGCTGAAAGGAAATTTAAAAATACTCGCTTGTAATGATGCTAACATCCTAAGTTTAAATTGAACATGAAAAGAAAACAGCATTATTGTACTATATGCCGTATCACCATCCTCATTTACGGCCATCATCACTCACTAAAGAATTTCCAATGCTTTGCTGTGAAATGTGCTGCCACGTAGGAGGGGAGGAAGGCACGTGTATTTGCAGGATCATCCACGCAATTTCATTTTTTTTCTTTTTAGAAGCAGCAGCTTACCAAACTTGGACGTCTAATCCCCTTTTCTCAAGATGGGGGAAGGAGTGTTTCTCTGGATGAAGAAGGGCCCAACAACGTTCGTGTGTGTGAACAATGACCATGTGTGCTTCATCCGTCTGCTGTCCATCCAGCCTCCCATCCATTATCCTACTCTACTTGTTTTCATCTCCTTCTGACTTGACTACACACACAGTCAGCTATAACAACAGATCAGCACTTTCAGTTGCGAAAATTGACTGACAACATAGGCTCAAATGAAGGATACAAGAAGGATCCCTTTTGCCCTGCCATGTTTCCTTTCTATTATTATTATTTTCTCACAGGAAACATTGTAAGATCTCAAGAAAATAAGTTGGAGCAACAAAAGGCCAGTCCATATCATCGTTTGGTTTAGAAATGTAGCATGTGTGGGCTATTTATAGATAGCATGAGTAGCATTACCAACTCAACGCTTGTTTCTCCTCTTTATATCACTAAAGCCGTACAGTGTAGAACTTGCACTGAAAATAATAAAAGCAGAGTGAAGGATGAAGCTGATATTTGAAAATATTATTATTTTTATTATTTTGTATTATGATTTGCATTTAAATATTGGAAACTAAGGCTGGTGGTAACACAAAGTGACAGATTGCTGGACAGCTTCCTGCAACAATTTTTATTTCACTTACTGATATTTGAAAATATTATTATTTTTATTTTGTATTATGATTTGCATTTAAATATTGGAAACTAAGGCTGGTGGTGACACAAAGTGACAAATTGCTGGACAGCTTCCTGCAACAATTTTTATTTCACTTTTTTGCTCCCCTTTCCAAAACAACGGGCAATTGATCATCCCTGGGAAAGAGTTGAAAGTATTTTTCAATGCGTTGACAAAAATACAAGCAATATCAAAAATTAAAAAACGGTAAAATAAAGAAGCATGAAATCCCTTTATATTTTTCCCAATCAAGTGTGGTATTTTGAGGAATTTATCGGTATTCTTTAATACTTGACCAACATTGTTTTATTTTATTGATTTTTTTGGGGCGTTTGCAGAATGCCACCACTCAAGAAATGTAAATGGAATACAGCATGGCAGTTAGTAAAACCTGAGCATATGGTAATGGGTAAATGGACGTGTTGTAACAACATGGATTGTGAGTAGGAGGAGGCGGCAGAAAAAACATCTTGTATAAAATCAATAAAATACCATGCAATTTTTTTCGCCCGAATGTCTAATTTGTCTACGGGAATCCGCACAACAGCATAATCGAAAATATAAGCTAGGCAGCCACCCATCTGGTCTTACTGTGAGCTTCGTGCCGTTATTTGTGTAGATTCCCACCATTATTGTATGCCATGGCCATGGACTGAACAAAAAACTTTATGCTAGCTTTGCAAAGTAAAGTTGAAGCGATTTAATCCCTACAAAAAATACTTAGTCTGTCAATCACAAAAAATCATTTTTTTATTCTGCTTGAGATATACAGCATAAAAATGACGTCTAATTCATTTTCACAGTTTCTAAAGCTATTTAGGTAAACCACTTGTTTCTTTTGTACCCACAATCCAACTTTTTGTTGTGACTTGTGACCAATCAATCCGACCAATAAATGAACCAAATTACAATTTTAGAATGCACTGTTCCTGCTGCTACATAGTTTCTTTTGTTACTGGCGCCTTTTTGTGTAAAAAGCAAATCAAACCGCTTAAATGTTTTGTAAAATTTCATTGACTAAACTTCCAAAACGAAATACAAAACTTTCCAAGTGCTGCTGCCGCTTTTATCGAGTCAAAAGTCACGGAAATTAAAAAAAGACTAGTTCTTCTATCTTTAGACTCAAAATTTATTTCCCTTTTATTACTCCTGTTGCGTAAAAGATTCCGAGGGATTTAGCTTTCATTTCCCTCTACTCTCTCTCTCACGCATTCAGTTTAAAAGTCTAGCTAAAAATATAAAGTTAGCTACCAACACCATACCACCAACATATTAAGACAAGTCATCAGCTCAATGTTGTCTGCGCTCAGTATAAAACGCAACTAAGGGAGTATAATTTTAAATGATAAGCCTCCATTCTCTACTTTTGACATTATATAATTTGTTTGCTGCTTTTATAGACCATTTTATTTTTCATGGAAAACTGCTCCCTCGTTGAACTTTACACTATACGTAAAACAATAGTTAAACTTTTCCATTCACCAACCGAACCATGTCTGCCAGACTTTTTAATCCACTCACTACCGCTGCCGCTGTTGCTACGCCCGCGTATTATTACTAGTATTATTATTATTGTTAACATCCACCACCACCAACACTGCTTTAAAATGTAAGTACACATTTTTCGCCAACTTCTCCTTGTGCTCCTTTTCGCCTGCTGCTTGAAAAAAAATACTAATACAGTTGTTTCTTTTTTCAACTTTATCATTCCAGCTTACCGCTGCCGGAGCGGGATCATCTGCTTGTCCCAATTTTTCTAGCTGACAACAGCATTATTCCTGTCAACTTGGTCATCATCATCAGAAAACAGCAGCAGCGCTACCAGAGGCACGCAAACAGAATCAACAACAAGGGCATGATAAGATAAATGGAAGCGGATTACTGTACAGGGCAGAGTTGAGTGAGAAACGATCCTTGTACAATTTACATCCCTTTTTCATGACCGTCCTCACTCTATTATTTTTCCTTCTTTTTTATTACTTTACTCATCATCGTCATCAGGATCAGTTTCCTTTAAATTACCTTTTTCTTTCATCTTTAGTTTTTCTTATCTGATACGGCTCATTTGAAATGAATAAAGACATGTGTTTAGTCTGACAATCTGACATTCAATCTTTTGACCCTTTATCACAACAAAACAGACTGGAAAAACCAGTAAGCAGTCCATCACTCACTCACTCATAATCCAATCTTTCCTTTTTTCTTTTTAGCCATCTACTTCAGAAGAAAATCAATCTCGTCATCATCATCATGCATTGCATTTTCAAATCTCTTGTTTGATTTCCACTCAAAAATGTAATTTTCCATGATGACATTCATCGTCATCTTTTTTTACTTTGTTTCTTGCTTGTGTTTATGTATGCCTACAACAAAATTCCTAATCACTACTACTGAAACAGCAGCAAAAATTTTGATGATGAGAATCTCAACGAAGACGAGACGGCAAGCAGCATGATTTTTTGTGTGAATTGAAGAGAAACACAAGTAAAAACTCACAATCAGATTAGAAAAAAATGTATGGGAAAAAGTTTTAATGTTTTTTTGTCGCTTGCAACACACTTTTGCACGTTTACTCATGTCTGCTGTGGAGAGGGGCAAAGTACAAAGTTTTATTTTTGTCGTGTTTTTTATCCACGTTCTTCAAATCAAGTTGAGAAATATAAGGTATAAAGGAAGAAAAAATCTTTTTTATCCTACCATGTGCTGTGTAGTAAATAGAAAGTAGTTGTTTGTGTGGCAAAAACGAGAAAGTCATTGAGAAAGACAGCAAATGTGCTGACTGAGCTTATTCATGCGTGCACATATATCCATCCACAGAAAAAAAGAAAGGAAAAAATACTGAGGCAACGGTGATGGCGATGGCATTGGTGGTTTTTCTTGTGGTGTGATATAAATAAGTTGAGAGAGAGAAAGATGAGAAAAGATGATATGAACAGAAAGAGAGAACGAGTCAGAGAGAAAGAGCACAAGTAAAAGTGAACAAATAAAATGAAAAGGATGGAATACCGTATTTTTTCTCCTTGACTGTATGGCTCTATTACAACATCCTCCACTCATTCACATTTTTTCCTCCTTTTTTCCTTCCTTCCTTCCTCCTGTCCCAATCTCTCTCCCACTAGCCATTTCAACATACTCTTTGCATGTGTGTGTGTATGAATGAATGAATGAAAAGATGTAGGCAATGCACACAAGTATGGTGGTAGTAGTAGTAATAGTATAATATTAAACGGCTGGATTTATTCCCGGGGAAACTCGAGGTGGGCACAAATCATCAAATCAACGGGAAACCAATGACTCTTGAGAAATGAGATGGGGAAACAGAGATGTTTGCTTTTACCGTGTTTTGCTCTCACTACATGTATGTGTCTGCGTGTGTGGGAACAATACACATAGTTCACCACTGGGAATCTAAGTCTCTGATCACTTTCCTCCTCTTCTTCTTTTTGTTTCTCTCCCAGCCAGCCATTTTCTAATAAGAGCTGAACAAACAAGCAGATGAGTTGAATCATCGAACTGCAGCAGCATCAGAAAAAACTTTCTTGTTTTTAGAATGCGCCGATGATAGGGAGAAAAGAATTTTTTACGAGAAAAGTGTTAGCGAGCGACCATGTTCCAATTGACTTAGTCTTGTTAGTCGTCGCGGTGGCAAGCAGTGGCGGTGGTGATGCTCTTTCGTTTTTTGTTCCTTTCGTCTAGTCCTTGATGATGTCGATGGTAATGATGATCATCACGCTGATGATAACAATCACCATTGAGTCTATTTTTAGAATTTCTTATATCTTCCCACCCCTCTTATAATTGAACATGCACTTATTATTATCTCAAAGTACTATTGCCACATTCTTCCGTACAAGCCAGATGAAGTATACAGCGATTTTACTTGTGTGTGTATTTTACGAGCTTCCCTGGTTTAGTAAATTATTACTATATTTCTACATAATGATGATATTTCGTAGTACGTATTATTGCATGCCACACTTGTTCTCGCCATCTACTTATCTGTCTCCCTCCACCCTCTCATTATTATCTGTGCAGCTCATCGGCAGGAGAAAGAAGTGCAGCTGAACTTACTCCACTTTGCTTTTTCCTCTGCTTAACATCACCATCACACTGCTCAGAACGATGAGGAGGAGAAGGACGACTACGAAACTTGCACAAGTTCCGAAAATTGTGCCAATTTCCTTCTTTTATCTCTCCTCAGCCACTTTTCGCCTCCTCCAATTTATTCGCTGCAGACGAAAAAGAAGAAAAAGGGGCCACCATCATCACCACCATCACCAAAATAGAGAATTTACAAAGAAAGGGAAACCGTACTAGTGTAAAGATTAGTGGATTCCATCTTGCTGGCTTTTTCACCAAAATAAGGAAATTATTTTTATTATCATTATTAATTTTAACGAACGTCCTTGACTGCTTTTTTACTTCCAATGTTTATAAACCATCCTCATACCCCTCCTTTCTTTTGCATTGTTAGATAGACAAATAATGTATATTTTCGATCTCCCTTTATTTTCCTACTTCCTGTAAGAAAAAGCTCAGATTGAGCATCAAGTGAGCTTGCAAGCGGAATCATGTAAAAAGGACTTTTCAAACAACGCCGGATGCTACAAAGCAATGCAATCCAATAATACTTCCTTTTCCTGCCTTCTTTTTCAAATATTTTTAAAACCATATGTGCTCATCGTTTTCACAATATTGTCATGATGATGATCATCATTTTTATTCCCATATTACTCAAGTAATAATCGTAATATTCCATTTTCTCCACTGCACACTACTATCTCCTTCCCTCTCCCATGTACAAACTTGTTTTTTCCCGTCCTTATCATCGCGGCATATGTTTATGATGATATTCATTGCCAAGTTGGTAGGCAAAGGCAGAGCAGGAGGTAAACTTGTCATGAGAGAAGAGGAAAATCTGCAAATTTAAATAAACTTACATTCCATTGCCTCTTTCCAAGTCGACGATGATCATGTGAGATTGGCTTGAAAAATCGCTTGCTTGCATTATGGACATGTATGTACCTACGCACACATCACTCGTTATTTATTTTTATGACGTGAACAAAGCTGGTTTGTCTGGTTGTTTCAGTGATCTTTTGCCGTGCCATATTCTCATAATGATGGTTCCTCATACAAGTAGGGTAAAGAGAATAAGAAAAAGAAAAAAAAAACCAAATGAAATGCCATTTTCTTTCTGCTGTTACACTTTTTAAGAGAGGAAAAAATGCATTTTATTTCCCCCGTTTCATTTTATTCCCACTATTGCCGTCTTCTCAAATGTTATTAATATTTGCTTCCATGATGATGGTAATACTAGTATATTGCAGCTTTATAACATAAAACATAACCGTAGTACATGCACATGGAAACAGTTGAAGGGGATGTAGAAAAGAAAACAAATGAAAAGTGTGCACGTCGAGAAGGCCAACTTGCTATTTTTTGGAGAGAAAGAATGGACCAAGAAGACGCAGAAAGGGAGAGAAAGAGTGTAACAATGACTGTATATTATGGCAGCAGTAACAAAAAAATCGTTTAAAGAACGGCGATTTTCTGCGTTTTTTATACCCTGCGTAGAGATACAGGAAAAGCTACCAATACCACCACCACAATGTAAAGTTATATTTATTATGCTAATAATATTCATAACATGTTTATTACAGCCCATTTAATAATTTTTAATACAGTGGAAGGAAAAGCAAGGAATCACTTTTTTGTACTTTTTTTGCGTAAAACAAGTATATACGGACAAAAATAAGGTGGCCGCTGCCTTTTTTCTTGAGTGTGTGTCATGTCATGTTGTAAGAGTAAGATCCGGAAAAAACAATGTTATTTTTTAACAGGCAAGTCACTACCATTCCGGGTTTCTTGTAATCATTTTGTGGCAGTAAAACAAGTAAAATCAGTGCAATTACAACCATAATGGCTGAAAATTTAACGATTTGACTTCTATCTGGTAACCGAACGGAAATACGTATTTTTTAACAGGCAAGTCACTACCATTCCGGGTTTCTTTGTAATCATTTTGTGGCAGTAAAACAAGTAAAATCAGTGCAATTACAACCATAATGGCTGACAATTTAACAATTTGACTTCTATCTGGTAACCGAGGTGAACAGAAATTAGAGATTTCTGATTATGAAAATTAGAGAATCTGTGAATTTTTATGATAAACACGTGATATTGGTGATTGTGGAGACAACTAAATTTTAAATGTACATCTGAGCTGCTTGGTGGTAGTACATAATTGAGTTCCTTAAATCTTTGTCAGTCTCTCACAACTTTTTTGTCATCATCTTTATTTACGCATTGTGTATTTAGTTACTATTTTTAACAGAAATAGACATAGCGATCAACTTTTTTTATCACAACCCCTTTATTTCCCTGCGTGTGTGTTTCTTTTTGATAACAACTGGACTTGTCTAGTCAGTCTCCAGTTTGCTTGTACTTTTTTGCAAAGTAAAAGGCAAAATAGTGTTGCCGCATCAAGATAATAATCATCATCATTCCCTGTCACTTTACAATCAAAATGCAAATTTTCTCGTTTTCCTTCCTCCTATATGAAAATAAGCAAGTCGGCAGATCCAACTAAACCGAGAGCAATAACAATAGCATCAAGGACAAAAAAGATAGGTACTCTATTTTTCCTCTTCAGACTTGTCATTGTTACGTCTGAGAACAACGAGAGCAACGTAACAACGTAACAACGTGTAGAGGATGCATTAAAACAACCAAGATTTTGGTGGAAAGAAAGAGGGGTATGTATGTATATGATTACAGCTGCTGCAATGCAATTTGCTAAAAAACAACAAGGTGCTATCCCCCTTTTATTTTTCCAAGTATAAATTGTACATAGCGTAGTTTTCTTTGTGTCGATAAATTGCTGAGCAGTGGGTAAAGCTATAAAAAGAATGCAGACCTAAATAATAATAATAATAATAATAAAAGTGCGAAAGTCTTTTTCTTGTAAATTCAAATGCAAATAAGCTTCCCATTTTTACATTAGGGAACCTATCATCTTGGGAGAAAAAGAGCCATGACAGCAAATAGCAGACACACATACACACACAGTGAGCAGATGGATATAGCAAATATATGAGGAAAAGAGGTGGTATAGCCGGTGGACCATTTCAAAAACAATGGTATTATCCCCATTAAAATTAATTACAGGAGACGGCTAGATGTATAGTACCATAGGGATTACTTTATTCTCTTGGTTATCGTGAGAGAAAGAAAGTAAAAAAACAGGCCGAGTAATAATGGCAGCCAAATCTACTTGTGTGAATATAATGGAATGGTAAAGGGAAAAGAAAAATTGGAGAGAAAGCCAGACAGATAAAGTAAATTGGAATCCATCCATTATTATGTTCAGTCAGCTATACATTCCTTTCGCTCGCCAAGAAGGAGAATAATCTCACATTGTCTGGTGGTGTGAATGAGCGCAGTCTGCTACGCTGAAAATATAAAAGGAGAGTAGAGCTCCATCTGTCGATGGTTGAACAAAGTTTGAAATTTTGAAAAGGGAAAACATGTGGAAAGGTTTCGCTTTCTCTCTCGCAGAATAAAGAAGGCGCTCACTGGCAACCAGTCAAGTTTGCGTAAACTTGTTCGTTTTCCCTGGCGGTGAACTCGACTGCGGGGGTTTCGTGATTGTCAAGAAAGTAGTATTTACCTAAGTAAGGCAGTGTGTCTCTGTGCCATACGTACATAGCACCCGTCGTCAATGCCAGTACGTTGTGTGTGCATGTCGGTAGGCATGCCTCTCCCTCTTTTACTACTTGTATTTAGTCACTCTGCTTGCTCCACATACGGTAATATGAATTGTGCAGTGACACGCATCATTCAGTTGTCAGAAAACACAATAAGGAACACATGCTTTAAATTTTTTATACTATTTCTTTGATTTTTTGACGTTTCACATTGTATTGCATTCATTCTGCTTGAATTCTGTTTTTTCTTTGAACTATCTAGTGATATGAATTTGAAAAAATCCATTGCATAAACGATTTCAAAACTAAAATTTAATATTATTGAAGTCAGCTCGACATCACGTAAATAGAATTTCTTTTATTTAATTTTTGCAAAAAAATGAGGAAAATAGAGTTTTCAAATGTTTTCTGTTTGAACTAACTTTCTTTTTTAACCGAATTTCATAACAGAGTTTTAATTACATCTAGTAACCTTGGGATGATAAAAGTTAGTGCCATCAAATATTGGCAGCTTTGTTTATACAAAGCTATTGCTTTTCATTGAAAATCACTATTATATGAAGCACAATGAGCATATTACAGATACACAGATTCAAATTGTAAATATGAATAAGTCAACTAAAACATTTGCATGGTTCAAAGTCCCATGTTTCCGTGAAAAATATTAAAAATTGAATGCTAAAATTATCTTGGAAATATATCCGCATAAAATGAAATAGTATCCCAAGTTCAAAGTTTTTTTATTTTTGTTTTCCGGAATTTTAAAAATAAACCAAAAAAGTACTATTCAAATTTACAGAAAAAGATCAGCCGTTGATATTTTTAGATACTTTTGTTAATATTACACCATTTCATTTCCAATTTGTTCTTGTTCTATTTTATCATAGCAAATCATGCAAGTCGTATTTGCGCAAGCATCCTAAAAGTACAATTGTAAAAATATACGATGACAAAAAGTATACATAACGGCAAAAGAAAAATAGCCTTTTCTTGGCACGTACATTATATGCACGATCAATTTTATTACCACTTTGCAAAATTATTAGATATGGCCAAAAGCATTCCGTTTGCTTTAAACCCTATTTGTAATATTCAGGCAAAGAACCATATACACAAACATTATGTTTACAAAGTTACATTATATAAGCAAATTTCTTTACATACACAGCGGTTACTTTTTTGTTGAAAATATTACATCTTCAAAAACATTGTACTCTACAAAATACATTTGCATGTGAAGAAATAAGTAGCAGTGATGTTGCGATTCAAACTGAATTTTAAATTCCGTTCGAAATTGGTTTTAAATTTTTTTGGCATTTGTTTCAACACAAATCCTAATCTCAGATACAAACTTGTAAGATTTCTGGGTGCAGTAGAATATTTGACGCATAACGGATAAATAAATAAATATTTTTTGTGTGTTTTTATGAGCTGTAAATTTGATAAATATTCATAGTAAATGTACATGAATCGAAATTGTGATGAATTTGAGATGCATTGCAATGTGTTTTGTGATGAATATTTTTGATGAATGTTCGGTTTTATGTATATTTTTTCGTTTAAAAGAAAAAATGAGACACATTTTTCTCATAATACATGATATTTTTCAAGGGTTAATTTCGGCAAATTTTTGTATGGACTTATAATATAAATGGATTTATGAAAATAAACATAGAAAGCATTAGTACGCACTAAAATACTGGGAATATTTACATATGTTTGGAATATACATCATATGGCCGTATATCTTGTTGGGTATGGAAAATTTGATAGACTGTGAAAGGTTGAGGAGGTAGATTTACATACTACACTGGGAAGGGACTGGACACTGACATTTGTTACAATGTCAACATTTTCATCTGGAAAGATTTATGTAAGAGAAAAACGAGAAAAAAATTGGAATAAAAAAAGAAGTGTAAACGACGTTACTGGAAAAGAAGAGTGGCACTCACACACAGATGAAATGACACTCACCAGGGTTTGAGAACACGGTCATAAGGGGTTATAAGCCCCAAAGAAGCTGCCCAACTACTTTGGATAAGATTCTGCATACTTACCTGAAAAAGAGAAAAAAACACAGTTAAATATTTTTTATTCATTTATTTATCATTATTATTATCATATATATTCAATTATAAATCATTGTTTCATTGCATCAAAAAAGCAGAATAAGCTATATTAATTCCTATTGTTGTTTTGCGAAAAACATAGCCATAAAAATTACTGCTGAAAAGCAATATACTTTTTACTCTAATAAATTTGTTTTTTAAATGCAAATAAATACTGCATGTCAGCCATGCTCACTCAATTTGATTATGTTGGCATTGGTCCTACCACGTATAATATTGCATACATACATTTTTCCTACTGTAATATATCTTACCACACTATCTACCTATTATTATTGCATCACAATTATTGTCTAGATCTCGCAAAGAGATAAAAGGGGTAACATTATGCCATGTCAGTGTACTCACATATTTATAATGGCTACAAATTATATACCCATGTACATAAATATCTACATAACAGACACATCTAAATATCGGTGTCTGTGCCGATATCAGTTGCAATCAAATAAATCCACCACTCAAACAAGCAAACAATAAGCTTCCTTTAAGACCAGCTTTTATATACCCTCCTTGCACAAAGCACACGATGCCTCATAATCATTTCTGTTGACCAACCGCTCATTTTTTATTATTATCACGATCAGATTTCCTGTCGATGCATGTAAATATACCTACCGGCCAAGTAATAATAATATAATAATAATGTGCGCGTACTTATACATCCGAAATCCCATATAATTCTCTTTTGTCCAGTAAACTCTACAAAATAGTATAGGTAAATACGCAAACAAAACATTCGTACCTGGGCATATTACATATTGGTTATAATAATAATAATATGACAACGTAATACACATAGTCCAAAGGAAAAAAGTAGTGGTAACCACACAACAACCATAATAATTTCTATTAAGATTGATATCATATGCATGTTGGTAATTGGTAACGAGCGATAAATCATTGTGTGTAAAACCCTGTCATGTAAAAGCACACATTTTTGCTCGTCGTCGTCGTCGAGCAACATAAAACTGTAAACTTTAGTATAACTACTACAACTGGTAAAACCACCTACCCTACTACATAAACAATATTTTTTCTTTTCATATTTATGAATTCCAGATATACCATGGGATTGAATGGAGACAAGAGTATGTATACCTACAGAAACGTTTGGTAAAAGTAATAGTTTCATTTATGGCTAGTGGCAGCAGGGTACTAGGTACACACACTGCCATCAAATCTCTCACGCGACAGTGACAAGTCGACATAGGAAAAACCTGAATTTACTTGCTACTACCTTTATCATTCTACTAAAAGCAATGGTTTGTTGTACTGGAAGTGGTAGTAGTAGAGTCTCCAACTCTGCGAGTGTGTATCCATCAAATACATAGAAAGTGTCACTTCCTCTTGTGGACTATGGCTACAACCGAAAAGGAGAAAGAAGGAAAGTTGGTCATTGAGCAGAGAGTGGGCTTACAATACATGTTCCATAGTACCCCTAATATTTTCTCTACTTTCGCCTCCACAAGGTTTTGTATACAAAAAATAATGCATACGTACACACGTCCATGAATATTTATGGTAGCATACATAATAAAAAAGATCGCATCTCGGTAGTGTATAAACTGTTAGTAAAATAGTACACAGGTAGTAGTAGTACCAGTACCACAGCACAAACTGCATAAAAAGAAGGAATATTCATTTCTTTAAGAATTTTTTAAGGGAAAAATAGCCGGGTGGATAAATTCATAGTACTTTATGCATTATGTATGCGTATTTTTACATCATAAAAGCATAAAACACATCAACATACAAGTGTCCTACATCATGCTATCAAAATATGTGTTTTCTTACGGGGAAAGTTTTTTCTGCGAATGTCTAGTAACAGTAGGCATAGACGTAGCAGCAGCAGCACACAAAAACAATAAAGCAATAATATGAAACGCTGCGTGTGTACTTGCTCATATATTCATGGAGAAAATATTTAATAATGATAAATGTAGTCGCTGCTGCTGCCAATCTTCGTAAGTAAGTGTGTTTGGCTCTAAAGAATGCCCCATGGAACTTGTTTTTCAATTCAGTTCGAAGTTAAAATATGTGAGATGATGGCGATGATAATAGTTTGGGGTAATACTTTTTTTAGCTTCTTTCTCTCTCTGCACATGGTTCAAAGTACAAAGTGTACTAGCATTTTTTTCGTTTGATACATATTGACATTTTTCCTCTGTTGTTAACTCAAGTGACAATAATAATATGATAAATATGCACACATGGTCATTTTTGAATGTACTTTGGTGGCACTTTTGGTGGAAATGTTTTCTAGGTATAAAAATAAATATATTCGTCCAGCAACCTTTGTCACTGCGGCACAGTATGGAATAAAACAGTAGCAAAGAAACCACTCAGTTGATGATGACGTTGATTGAAACATGCTGAGATAGAGAAATAAAATGAGAAAAGTATGTAGCAAAGCAATAGTAATGATAATAGTGATAAAATGTAGGTAAAACGATTATAGTGGGGAATGATAGGCTGGTAGTGTATTACCAAGCATTTTTTGTGGGAGTCAAAGAAAACACTACTTTGAAACAATTTTGCTACGTTTTTATTTTCTCCTCTTGTCTTCCTCTCTTCTCCATTGAATGGATGTTATGTCGGGTTATATTGGCAGCAATGGTAAAAGTGGTGGTGGTGAAATGGTATACCAGTTCAACTGCTGCTATTTTTCATCCGTTTTTTTCTTACTTCACCATAAACAAAAGTGTACAAGCAGTGATGGGACTTGAGGGAATTTGTTTGAAAAGGGTAAGGTACAACTTTCTCGACAATTTTTTTGTTTCTTAAATAAAAATAACTCTACCAGTAGAAACCAGCACCAACAACAACAATAACAACAAACAAAACAGCTTTTCTTTCACAATCTTTATTGTTTAGTGTCTGTTTCTTAATAGTTGTTTGGTTCACTCACTACTGCTATACAATATGTATTCTTAATGTCTACTACTAGGTTGGCATGGAACAGGTGTACATACAAAAAAACAATATTGTTTTTATCTGAAGAGGAAAAAATAAGAAAAAAGCTCCATTATATTATTTTTTCTTGCAACTGCTATCATCAACTTTCTCTTTTTTTCTCCTCCTTTTTGGCCAAAGAGTTGTTCCTTTTTAACCCAGTCTACTCTGCTATTACTTTGTCTGTTTTGAAATAGTTTCGAAAAGAGGATTTTTTGTTGAAGAAAGAAGATACAAAAAAGTTGTTTACTTTTATTAAAGTTTGTGAAAAAAAATCCACCATGCATGAATTGCACACTGCACACACGCAATAAAGTTTTGTGGACAAAAAAACAGCGACGTCAAAACGGCGGTGATGATGATGATTGTGTTGATGAGGCTGCTGGATACGCTCACTCATTAACCGTCATCAAAACAGAGTAATTGCAATGCTATGAAACTGTAGATAGGTAATAATAATAACTATGAGATAGGTAAATGCAAACAAGAAATATATTTATTTATACAGGGGTATACACACATTATCTGTTGTTGTATTGTTATCGCCGGCATTCATTAGCAGCACCAACACTATAGTTGTTTATATTCTTCTACTTCGTTTTTTTGTTTCTTGCCAAGAAAGAATACAACTGGTGTGTCTCATGTTGAAGAAAGAAAAACCGAAAGAAAAAACAACAAAAAGAGAAACGTATTGGAAAGGCCTCCTTACATTTCTTCTAGGCTAGTAAATATTTAGAATGAGAATCACTAGTAATACATTTGATATTATTTTGTTTGTTTTTTTCTTCCAAGAACCATGTCATAATGCATGCAGAGAAAAATAGACTGACTGAGAAGATAGACTAAGTGAGTGAAAGTAAAAAAGTAATGCCTATTTTCTTATTAAAAATTTACGTGTATTGATTAAATGCGCGCTTCCTTTTGCTTATCCCTCACCACTCACGTTCTATATATTCTCTGATTGAACAGTGAGTGAGTTACTGAGTGAATAAAGCAAGCAAAAAAAGGCAGCATAGCTATAACATTTTTTTTGGTTTATGCCTACTCAAGTAGACAGACGGGTTGGTGTAGTATCTGTGAAAAATCAATTGGAAGACGAATTGCCTCTTGTATTTATTTTGTACATTTTCATGTGTCACAATAACACCAAGTGCAGCTTCAGATATATCTTTATCTTCCTATAGAAATATACATTTGCAAGTTCTGATCAAGCTAACTGACTTGTTGTCAATAAATAATAATTTAGAAATTAGGTGGGCAACACAAAATATTTGTATCTAGGCTTGTTTGCAAGCAAATCACAAACGTGAAAGTAAAGAGGACCTGACTTTACATTTAAAATGCTATTTTGAAATCAGACTAGTCAAGGAAAAGTTACAAAGTTTTTATGAAGCAACAAATAGAAAACTTATTTTTATATCTGGTTGTTTGTACGATTTTGTAATTAGTTAGAAATAATAATAAAAATTACAATAAAATACTATGAATTTCAAAAAATATTTTTGTTAGCATTGTTATTAATATTTGGAACGGTGGCAGACCTATAATCATTGGCCTCTACGAGAAAATTTTTATCCGAGGCCTCAACAAGTTCGACTGTTGCTGAAGTTCCGGTAGTGTCTCTGTCCATGAAAAAGACGACGTTCCTCCTGAGGTATGTGAAGAAACTTTTGAGTGTCCTTCGCACACTCGTCATAAAGACGAAAAGAGTGAAAGGTATTGTCGGCCAAAATTTATACACGATCAACTTTGAGTATGTTACTTTTACTCTTAATATTGTAATTTATGATCATTGATCACAATAAAGTGCTCATTTTATTTTTAAATTTCCTGTGCCTCACCACCACAATCGCTTATTACGCACTGCATGTAGTATTTCGATGATTCATTTAAATTTTATGCTTAAAACAAGTTTAGTATTTAGAATATTTTTTTACACAAATTCACTTTGGTTAAAATATTTTTCTCTTATTTAAAAAAAACTTTTTAACCTTTTATTTGTTGCTCAGCGGATTTAGATCCCACAAATATTTTTTGATTGATGTGTACAATCATGCATACAGCTTATGCAAAAATTAATTACAAAGTTTGTCTGACGGAACTAAAAAACGCATCAATAATTAAATAGCTAGTGTACACCACGTCACACACTGAAACCTGCCACGCCACGAACTTGAAACAACGGTATTTTTCTCCTAGGCAAATAAAAACGGTGACAAAACATGTTACAAAAATGACAACGCTGATGAGGATGACGATATTGATGCCTTTTTTTAAATGCACCGAGTTTCCTTTTCCCTAGTATGCAATTGTATTGTTATATATTGTTATTAGTATCATTTGTGCAGAGTTATTTTTTAAACCTCAGATTCTCTGCTCACAAAACACGATGAAAATATTTGCATTATTAACTCACTCATCTCAAAGTCACAACTCACCAGCCAACAAATTCGCCATAATTTTCTATTCTCTTCTTCTCCTACCAACCACTGCACTGCGGTGTATGCAATAACAATGTATGAAAACCTGTGCATTTTCCGCTACTAAAACTCTTATTTTTTGTATTTTCAAAATGAAAAGTGAAGATTGAAGAGGCTGGTTTTTCGGTAAAGTTAGCGTGTGGCGGTGTTTCTAGTGGTAGTACATGACTTGGTGTGAACAAGTATAAGTAGGAGAATATATAGCAAAGCTAAAATAGACTCATCGACGGTTTTACACCATTTGCTAACGGAATGATGATGATGATGACGAGGATGCTGAGATTGTGTTTATGCGCTGGGTAAATCAGGCGGAAACATTGATGGCTGTGATCCGTCAGTCAGTCAATTTAGTTTGTAGGAAGGAATGGAGGAAAGCCATTAAAAGGGGAAAAGAAAAGGCATTTTAAAACAAAAGATTCGCAATACATGCCATCGTATTACATCTACATACTCAGTAGCCCCGTCTGTATAATAACGATATACTAATGAACAAGTTTGTCTGTTTGTCCTTGGGAGGACGCATTATTTTTATCTGGATATTTTTTGATGGATTGAATCGTCCTAACAGTAGTTCAGTTATTATGAAAGTTTCTTTTATAAATATTCTCAATTCGCAAAAAAAAAACATTTTAGTGAAGGTTTACGTAAATGTAATCGCTATCTTGTTACCGCTGCTTTTGCTTCTGTTCTGCACCCGAGTTATCTAGTTTGTAAAATCGTACAATTCAATTCTTGTAAAGTGATGACACCAACCGTAATGGATGTGGTAAAGACGGAGCAGCAGCAGCATCAGCACAGCTTGCTTGTCGCAAATGAGAATAAGCGGATGCAAATGCCCACGCGCATGCATGTCATATTGTACCTACACGCACACATAAGCCATAAAACGCCAATACACTAATAATAACAATAATAATAACGATGGCTATGACGATGAAGGTCAGGTTGAATTAGCAAGATGTACACGCCACCGACCCATAACTTGCTATAGAGGAAATTTCAGCATAATGTAAACATAAATACAATTCAAACGAAACTGACGATGGTGAGCTTACACCTTGACTACTCTAAATAGATAAAAGTAGCGGAAGATGCAAGCATATTACCGTAGAAACTGACAAAAAATTAAACTTGCTATAGAGGAAATTTCAGCATAATGTAAACATAAATACAGATTCAAACGAAACTGACGATGGTGAGCTTACACCTTGACGACTCTAAATAGATAAAAGTAGCGGAAGATGCAAGCATATTACCGTAGAAACTGACAAAAAATTTATATAGCCTCTGAACAACATTCAGTTACAAGGAAGAAGACCAGAGTGGCTTGTATGAGTAACTTTTAGAAACGCTTGTTGAAAAGACAAAGATCAAAAACGTACAAGCTTCTACCGAACTTTTCTCAGTCTTTTCTCATTATTATCCACCTCCACATCACCATCGCCATAAATTTTTGCATTGTAGTTTTTTTACTGAAATGTGTACAAGAATGTATAATATATGTATATTCCATGTAAATGTTTTGGTTTTCCGTAATGCAGCTAAGTAGTAGTTCACATTTTTTATACGTTAATCCATCTCCTTTTTTCTTTCTCTCATTTCTTTTTCTATGTCTTCTCATTTCTCCGAACAGCTTTGTTCTTTTTCGATACATTTTCTATTCTTTCTGTGTCGTCGACGTCGTTAGCCAGACAGGCAGGGAAGATGAAAAAAATATATAAACAAGTGTGTGAGTGAACCTTAAAATAGACCTTTTTTGCTGCACAACATACGTTTCTCATTTTCATTTCTTTCGAGTATTACATTTCTTTTCTTTTTTTCCTAATTCCTCTTCTCCTGTCTGTCTTTTTGTATTTTATTTTTATTTTGTATTTAACGCTCCTCTTATCAGCAACATCAACAGCAGCCAAAATATTATAGGCTTATTGCGCTCCTAGCAAAAAAAGTTGGTTTTCTGTAGTTTCTAGTAGTATTTAAATACACTGATCGTGTTTAGAATCATTCTTTGTGCTGCATGAATTAGGTGTACAATGANTCTAGTAGTATTTAAATACACTGATCGTGTTTAGAATCATTCTTTGTGCTGCATGAATTAGGTGTACAATGAATTTTTCATGCACAAAAATATAAATACAATACATATTCATACATTTTTCTATTTAAAAAACAACCCAGCCCGTCATTATTATCAAGAAGACGATATGTGTGTACAAATGGTCTCTGTCAAGAGAATTATGCTGACTGATGACACCTCATGACCTTTCCACAGACGAAAAAGATTTGCAAGCAACGAACCACACAGCATAGAATAAAAACTACACATGTTTAAATGACTTGTAGATTAGCAAGCTTTGAGGACGACGACGTTGTTGCTGCTGCTGCTGAGATGATGATTGAGATGTACTTTTTATCTGTCAAAAAATAAGTGACTGCTGCTTTATTAAGACAATCAAATTGAAATGTAATCAGCTTGTTGATTATCATCGCGTAATTTAATCAAGCTCACATTATCACTCGCTAATTACTCAATTGAAACTTCTCGTTACTCGTCCAAAAAAGGTTTTGTTAAAAATCAGTGAATTATGTTGTTTAGAAAATAAGATGCTACATGAGCGAGAAAAAAAGAACAAAAGTAGTGTTGAGTACTCTCATGTAATTTGAGTAAGGATACAGCCGCTTACACACAAAAAGGTGTACGTAAAATGTTCTTCCGGATGGATGGAATCTTTCCAAAAAAAATCATCCATCCCACACGTTCGAATTGCGAAACATTTACACAACACAGGCTCGTCCCCGTCCATTTGTATTGTTTAATCTTTAGAGGCGTATATTTATTCCTTTATTCTAAGTAGCTGCATGCAGCAGAAAAAGAAACAGGCAAAGTGGATCACAGAATATAAGTAAAAAAAAAGAACAAAAGTAGTGTTGAGTACTCTCATGTAATTTGAGTAAGGATACAGCCGCTTACACACAAAAAGGTGTACGTAAAATGTTCTTCCGGATGGATGGAATCTTTCCAAAAAAGATTCATCCATCCCACACGTTCGAATTGCGAAACATTTACACAACACAGGCTCGTCCCCGTCCATTTGTATTGTTTAATCTTTAGAGGCGTATATTTATTCCTTTATTTTAAGTAGCTGCAGCAGAAAAAGAAACAGGCAAAGTGGATCACAGAATATAAGTAAAAAACAGTCAATCAATTTGTATTTAGCTTTTAACTTGTTATTATTCTTCACTACAGTCGAGTTGCAATTGTAGCCAATCAAATAACAATCATTTTCTCAAAACATTGTATTTTTAAGTCGGAAAAAAGAAAATTGTATAAAAACAGTTTGCAAAAAAACTGTTTTTTTTGTTTCGGTGAGTTTTTTCAATTTTTCTTATTACACATAACATGTGTTGAAAAAGTCTCAAAGCAATTAAACTCTATTTTTTCTGCATGCACACTCAATTGACTCGGCACTTGGGCAAGCAAAACTGTTTGATACGAAGCGCGACATTTAAATTATTCACGCTTGCATTTTTAACAAAACTTGTCTCTGCAAAAGCTATAAACACTCTTTAAATCTCTTGATGCGGGAAAAAATTGATGATGATGTTGACTAAAATTGTTTCAAAACATTTATTTCGGTAAAAAAATAATTATGCGAATCCCATCAAGAACATTGCACATGGTCACAAACTTTTTTCTTACTCTACAGCAACTTCCATCTTGTGACTTGTTCATTAACTGATGTATGTACTTGTACACTAACAGAGCGTAAACTTAATTTCCAGAAAACAATAAAGAATGCATTTTTTGTCCTTTTTTATATTTCCCTATGAGACAGTTTGGTTAGATAGAATACAAGGAATTCACACTGGTACACACATTAGTAAAATGGCAACGATGTGAGACTAATTTATCGAAATCGATTAAGATGCATTCATTTTGCATGAATATCGCAACAAAGTAAAAACGTTTCATTTGAAAGTCAATTTTTTTCCAAATGAAAATTTATTAATTTAACTCATTTTTAATTTAATTATCCTCTAGCAATTCTAGTGGGACACATCATTGTACCTAAAAATGACTACATGATATGAAGACGTTGCGTTATCCTCCCGGCAATAAGCCTTCGGTGATAAAAATACACTCCATACAGAATCATGCTTCCTTAAATTTAAAGTCCCGACAACCAGTACAACTATACTTTTAACTACTGTAAAGGCAGCAGATATACTAAAAGAGGGAGAGAGAAGAAACAACTTAAAACGAAATGTCGTCTTTAAAGAGATATAAAAAATCTCAACTTGTCATAAAAATTTTGCTGCTGTTGCGACTTTGGAGAAAGTTGGAAATTTTATTACATTGTTCAAAACATTCTATTCTTTCTCCCCCTCTTCCTTCCTATCTCTTTTCTCCCACTTTTAAGGCAATCTGGTGGTGGTTGTTTTCTTTGGTTGGAAATACCCTTCACCACTTACTACTACTATATTGTCGCATTTATGCTTGATGTAAAAAAGATAAGTGTAGTACATTACTTATCTCCCTTTTACAGACAATCATACTTTATACACTGCTGCTGCCACTGCTGTAATAACACTCTTACTGCTTTTCTCTCGATCCAAACCAACATCCTTTTATGAGTGATCATTAAAACAGAAAAGACAGAGAGAAACAAACAGTGTGATATGGGCTTTTGTTTTACTTTTTATTAATATTATTAGCCTTTTTCAAGAAAGGCGTGCAATATTATAAGGGAAAATTTTAACCCCCACCAACTAAAATGTAATATAGGTTCCTATTTGATTAATTTCCTCCAAATTCAAGTTTTTTTTGGAGGAAATTCACGGCCCTGAATTTATGCCATTACTTATGGAATCTACTCCAAAAAACTTAGAAAATATTTTGTTGTGAAATCAGTAGAGCATTTACTTGCAGGAATGTTAAGAATCAATAAGATATGCAGATACAGTATGAAACAAAACACAAATGCAAAAACTTGAATATGATGTACAAGTCAGTTTTATTTGCATGTAGTGACTATTATTAGTCACATCGGTCATGTTTTTTACTAATTTTTCTGTTAGGTATTTTTTTAACATTTAGAATAAAATATATTCACAAGTACTGCTTCAAATTTAAAATTACTAATTGGAACGTCTACATCTGCTGCAGTTAAATAT
>JAANSP010000178.1:0-27553 GCA_036850745.1 Homidia socia
CAAAATGGAATGCTCAACACATAAAACATTCGTACAGCTCTGCTGCTGCTACTACTACAACTGCAAGCTAAACACACACAAACAACGCAACGCATACATATTATAAACAACAAAATTGTGCTCATTACTGACAGCAAGCAAAAGCAAGGCTGGTAATATAGATGAGCAAACGTGATTTTAGAGTAGTAGTGCTGCATACTCTTTTTGTAATAAAGTAGTACAAGAACATACGTACCAAAAAAAGGAAGAAGACGACGGAACTCATTTTGATTTTCCAAGAAGCTTGCTACTCTGCTGCTACAACTACATTATTATGGAAGAAACGGTGTTGCTTTGCTGTTGTTGCTGCTGCTGCTACTACTACCAGAGTGCAGCCGCAAGGAAGGAAACTGCCTAAATAAGCTGTTTTTCTTTCTTAGGAAAGGTACATAATATAGCATGGAAGTAAAAAAAATAATGGAGAGTACACATGGACATATAAATACGTACATAAGAAGAGAGGATAAACAACAACGGGATATTGTTGGCAACAAGGAACAAGGAAGGAACGACTACTGGACATGGACAGCACACCATACCACCATCAGAGAAGGAGCATAAAACATGGTCATTAGCATTAGCATCGTATTTTCCTCCTTTCTTTTCTCTATCTCTTTACTCTTGTTTTTTTCTTCTCAATCTCATCATTGTCAGCATCTCATGAGCAATCCGGCAAAGTACTTGTTGTAGGAGCAAAAACAAGAAGGAGAACAGCTATAAGGAATCATCATCACGAAATCATCAGTGCATCATTACCATCACTATCGTCAGTCATGAAACAAGACAAGTCGTGTTTGGATTTAAAAAAACATCATTGGAGACTACAGAGAAGCATTCTAAATCTCCATGGAGGCTCATCACACACCAAAAACATCATCTATCTTTCATTTCATCTTTCGACCAACACTACCCGCTCNTCGACCAACACTACCCGCTCAAACACATACAAATACATTTTTTTCATTCATGCAATATGAATCTGTCCATCTGTCTGTACATACCTAGATACATCTGCTCTAGATAATTCGTTTGGTGGCGTTGGTGATGGTGCTATGTCAAGTTGGTTCATTTTGCGAGCGAACATAGTACAGTTGTTTGTTGCTGTTGGTATTATAGTTGGTAATGCCAACAATATATGATGTCCATGATGGGAAGAATACGTAGTTGATTTAAGATTCTTATACTAAGGAATATCAGACAATGTTTTTATATACAATTTAGCTTGTGCAGTTTTTTGAAATATTTTTGACTACCCAAGAAAAGCAAAAAAGGGTAAAGCAGCAACAATTACTAAATGTGCTTTGTAAAGATGGATAGATTATGTGTGCAGTAAAACAGCCATGTTCCCTTTTAAAAAACGAGAAAAAGCATAAAACAATCTTAACGAATTTAATGCTGATGTCCAATGAAAAAACAAGTCAAAAACTTTCAAAAACTATGCTCATATAAAATTTATACTAGAACATTCATCGTTTCCAAACGTTGATCAATGCAATGTGGTGATGGATGCATGCGAAGTGGTGGTACAGTTTTGTGTTGTTACATGATCTTGAAAATAAGAAACGTTTGGCAATCTCTAAATGCACTGCACACCCTCACGTCTTTCTCATTATGTGCTTCACTTGATTTCTCACAAGTACATGGTTTAAATTTTTAATATATAATCTTCCTTAAAAAATCATACTACTGTAATATTATTATTATTACATGTTCCGTAATAAAAAATTTTTCTTTGCATGCATGTATGCTTTTTTGGAACAGCATGCTGCATGTGTGCATGTACCCGTCATTTGTATTTATTTCAATTTTCTTGCCGGAAAATGAGAAACTGGAGTAACTGCATAAAATTATACTATATCATATATAAACCCACATACTTACTACTTGCTGGAATATTATATGCAGTAATATCTCAACTTGCCAATAAATAGCACACATCCATACATTTCTTCTTTTTTTACTCCGACAGCAGCCGCATCAGACAAGCTATTCATCCATTGCAGCAGCTCATCTCTCAACCTTGTATGACCATCTTGAAATTGAAAATAAAGTTGAGCAAGGGACAAAAAGAATGAAGGGAAAACAAGGGAAAAATAAATTGTGAAAGCTCTCAGACGGATAATATTATTTATTCTTTTGTTGGTCACTGCTGCTACTTCTACTCTGCTGCTGCTGTCTTATAACTTGAACTTTTATTATTACTACCCTTTCTTTCCATCGTTGCACTTTTTCCTTCTGTCTTCATTACTGATGTCGTCACACAAGATAAAAAACAAGTCCTTTGTAAAGATCGAGAAGCCGGGCTAAATATAGCAGGCAGTGGTAGTCAAGCAGCAGCATTCTTTCTTGTATTGAAACACTTGTGCAATGTTTTCCTACAATATCAAATATTATCCTTTTTTCCCTTTTATCTCGCTCTCCACTCTTTTCCCTCTTTAGCCAGTGTCGGGTGCTGTGATGCTTGCTTTGGCTGCTGCTGTCTTATTATATTTTCCCCTTTCATCATTCCCTCCTGCCTCTTCTGTTCCCTCTTGTCTGTGCATCATGCATAACACGAGGATGACGATAATGATGTCCCACTCTTTTCCTTTTTTCAGACTATAATAAAATGTATAAACATTTATATGCCCACTTACATAAATACATAAGTAAACTAACGACATGGCTTGCATCCAGAAAGGAGCCTAGAGAAAATGCTTAAATACGACGACGACAACGGCAACAACACAACAACAAACTACTCCACTTTCTTTCCTCTCTCTCTCTCTCTCTCTTTCACTTTTTTTTACAACCATACTTCCTTTTGGTTTCCCCATCCTTCCTCATTCACAACGATGCTCTTGGTCTCTTCTTCTTCTCCTACTACTACTTTTTGGCCTTACAGAGCAGAACCAACTTGTACTTTTTACTCTTCTTGTTTCTTTCATCTCAACCATATGGCACTACTTCCTTCCAGTAAATATGAACTTCACCTAAACTTGTTCAAGTGTATCATCGTCGTCGGCATCATCATCATCATTTTTGTTGTCGTCTTCATTCATTCTGCATCCACTGTACACATCCTGTTTGCAGTGGTACAAGTAAAAGTTGTAATAGCATGGACGTTTGCTCATAATATGAATGAATGTACTGGGCGACGCAAGAATACCCACAGATAATATGTATATCTCTGTCTGCATTTTAATACACACGTTACCATAAACATAATAAAGGATAAAAGAAGAGAAGAAGAGGTAGTTGTGTTAAAGGGAAAGGAATAAAATACAAATACAATGTCCAATGAGGAAAGTAGTGAGAAGAGAGAAAACTGGTTCGTTTACAAGGGAAAAGTGTATAAATGCCTATTAGAGTCCCTTGGAAAAGGAAAAAAATGTATAAAACATTGTTAATTTTTTTGCTGGTTTTTTTCTTCTCTGACTCACTCTCTCTCTCCTTTTGGCTTTGTTTTCCTTTCAGTAACAAAAAAATGAGGCCGAGTATAAGACACGACGTTTTATGCATTTGCAACATTGTACAGAAAACACTGTCATTATTGTAATATCTTATTATCCTTTGAACAAAGCTGTGTAATAAAAGCAGATATTAAACAAACTAGTCCATATAATCCATATAAACATTTATGCGTGTGTGTGTCATTATTACAGAAACAATATGTCGGTTAGCAGTTTTCGCATACTTTTTGTCGGCTTTTATTTACTCTCCATTTATAATAACATTATCTGGTTTACTATCTCTGTGCGTCCGATCACATACCACCAGTCACATTATCATGACATGCATCACGTTGCAAATTGCAATAAAGATCATTTCCCCATTATTATTTATTACATTCGGTCTACTTAGGTATTCCAATAATCTATACCTACATTTCGTAATGTAATTTTCATTTTGATTAACTTGTCTTCCCGTTTTCAAGAAAATCCACGCAACTCCATTATAAGAAGGCAACGTTCTTGTGATTGGATCTTGTTTAGGATTCTCTGATCATTTTGCTAGAATGCAGTTGCGAAATGTGATCAATGCTTTCTTCTTGTCTGAGCATCTATAACAACGACCATCTTTATGTACCAGCCCGGTCTTAATAAAGATGATGGTAACCGAAGAACTGGGATATCAACTCAAGCAGCAGCTTCCTTTTTCATGCCTCCACTAATTAAACGCATGATAGTACGCAGTACTTTCGTTTTTTTTTGCAAATAGGCATAAAAGTGGTAGAAAGTAAAGTAGTATATCAAATTATAGTCCTCTTTCTTTGTGTTTCTCCATTTACTTTAAAACTAGATGAGATGAACAAAGAGAAGATGTATTTGAATGAAACAAGGCTGCACAAGAAAGAGGAGTTCAGAGTCTAGACGAGAAAAAGAAAAATTCTGTACAATGATCATGATGATAATATGATAAAATTCAAGTTGTTATATTCCGTCCTTCCTTCAAACATTTTAGTAGCATCTTGAGTTAAAACTTTGCTTCAAACATAAAAACCGTGTGTGGTTCAAGGCAAAAAAATAAAAAGAAAAGGAGTAAATTTTTTCTCGATTCCCCTTCCATCCACACCACTAGCTTAGTACACACGCTCACAGCAGCAGCAGTAAGCTTGTATCTTTTCTATGTCACTCGACTAAATAATTCACAAAGATCATTTTCCTCTTATTTTTTTCTTCTTCACTTTCCCTTTTTCTCTACTGCTTCTCCACAAAGCCGAGATATCCACTTATAAAACTTACCATAAGATATTTTACACTATAAAGATGAAACGTGGCTACAAAAGCAAACTCATACAACCGAGAATACAAGGCTAAAAAAGAAAGTAGAGGATGCTGGAAAACAGAGTGAGAACGATGTGCTGAGGAAAAATGAAATGAATACAGTGTAGCAAAGGATGAGAAAAATGCGACCAATGTCATCCGCTGGAGAGAAAAGAGACAAATGCCCAAAAGTAGATGGATGGATAAACGGACAGACTGGGTGAGGGGGTAGGGGGGAGTCAGCAACAAAACAACAAGGCTGTTGTGGAGTGTAGAAGCTTTAGTAGTAAATATAGAGCAACAATGGGAAATATATTAATGTGTAGGTATACATTCATAAAAGTACTACTACTAGTACATACCTCACATGATATATATATTTTTCTTCTTCAAAGATTTGCACAACTTAAAGAATAAAGGCCTCAATCTCTCACGACGACGACGACGACAAAGAAGGAAAGTAAAAAAGAAAGAAACAAAGCCTATATGAGCGTTTTCCTTGTATTACAGCGTGCACGTTCCATCCTATTCTCTTTTTTCTGTTATTATGTTCCTATCAAAGAAACAAATGGGATACAAGCCAGAGAGAGAGAGAGAGAGAGCTGACTGGGCTGTGAGGCGGGTTCTATTCTTCGTTACACGGAGCGAGTGAGTGAGAATGTGAAATATGCTGCTGATACCGAGAGGAAAGCTCCCCAGGCCTTGGAAAACTTTGTAAAGAATTTTAAAACTTTCTAAACTCACCCACTCTAAAAAAGGGTGAGTTTAGAAAGAGCATTTTGGAAGATATTTTTTATTAGAAACATTGACAACTATATCATATATAAACACAGATGTATATACAGCTAATTGAAGCTGAATATTAAAATATTAATGCAGAAGCATGACTCTAGCGGTATATAAACTATATTTTAAACTGTAGCTTTTCAATTTTAAGAACGAAATAGTTCCTAGTGGAATTGCAGGAATGTAATTATAAACGCATGCTAACCATACAAATGCACCTGTGTCCAAACATTTTCTCCAGCAGAAAAACACATCATTTGGATGATACAATTATAGCAGTAGCGTTATAGGAGAATAAAGAGTAATAATTAAAAAAAGACTTCTCATTCGCTTTTCGTGCGTTCACATATGAACTCCGTGATGATGTCACATTCACAATTTCCATGCATGCGATTCAACTACTGAGGAATTCTCACCAAGAGCCCCGTGCCTGGTATGCGGACAAAGAAAAAACATGATCAAAAATGAGAGAATTCAAGTAGCGAGGATGAGTCGTCGAGAGAAGGAAATCAAAGTCAGCACATAGAGAGAGAGAGATAGAAGGGAAAAGAACATAAAAAATTGTACGATGGAGATTGGGTTATCCGTGCACACACACACATGAGTTTCGCCAAGCTCAAATAAAAAATAGACATGAAGAATGTACCAAGTGTGACACAGAGAAGAAAACATGAGAACAGCAACAACAATAGTTACAGCAGAAGCAGGACGACAGAAGGAGCGAACGAAGCAAGCGAGCAAAAATGTATTTGTGAAGGAGTAGAAGAGGAGAAATAAGACGGCTTTTGAGGATTAATGACACAACAAGAAGAAAAGTGGAGAATATTGCTTCACGCCACCATGTCATGCCAGTACGACAAAGAAAAAAGACACGCTGTAGGCTTTCCACTCTCTGTATGAATGAATGAATAGAGGTGTATAGATAGATATCTAGATGGATAGATAGACACAAGCATTTCACTTGATAATCCATTCTCATCCCTCCTCTCCTCCACCTACTACACCGTGTATTTTGGCATATAAAACATTTTTATAGGGAATGACTCCCCTGAGCTTTTTATAATGTACCAAAGCATTTAACACAATGACGGCTAGAAGCGACCATCATCATCAACAGCAGCAGCCTCACCCACACCGTCGCAGGTTCCAGTTAGGACAGAACAAAAACAGGAGAACCTGTTCATCAGAAAAGTGAAGAAAAAAAACGACACTCGGGATATTGTTTGAGGGAAACCCAGACATAATAAGCTGATACCATACCGCCTGCCACTCTGCTTAACTTTCTTTTCTTTATGTTGTAACCTATAGGACCAGGCCACCACCATCACGTCAAGCAGATTGACGGATGAGGGCAACCTTTTTGCCATTTTCTTATTCATTGAGAAACCACAATGGATTATCTTGATGGTGGTGGTAGTTGTGTGGTATGATACATATCGTCATCATCATCATCATGATGCAGATATTCTGTCTTGTTGTTGTTGCTAATAAATTCAAATTCCATCATGCAAAAACAAGCAAACCCTATACAACAAGGGTTCTGAGGAGATGTCAAAAAGCGTTAACAAATGAGCCAAAAAGCCAGAAGCGGTGCAGTAAAGAACACGCAAAAATACGGACAGTTTCATAGTCTCCCAACAACAGCTGTATTATGTTGTAATGCTATTATTACTGTCGTTATGTCGTGATTACAAAAAAACGTATTCTTCGTCGACCATCGTGATGATGACAATAATAACAATAATGAGATTTATGCTAATTTGCCTATTAAGGACTAATGGCTTCTCGACATAATCATCATCCTGCTGCTGCTCCCTCATTATAAAAAATATGCTTCCTCCCCATCAAAAAAATGCAGTAATACCGCAGTATAGTGCCATGTAATAGTCATTTGATGTTGATTAGGATTATGGATGCAGTCAAGTTGATAATGCATGTAATACAAGTACTTGACTATCAACATCAGCCATCATCTCAGATTTGATGCTGGCTGATTATGATGCTATAAAATATGCATGCAAAAACCACTATCGTGAATATGATCATCATCATCATTCTATGATAGTCGTAGTTCCTTCCTTTCCCCATCAAATCGAATCAATGTTTAGTATATAGGTTCACATGATGATAAGGATGCCTACATGTTTTTTTGTGTATATTGGTAAGTACTTTTTGTACAGTTTTTGGCTGGTGAGTAGTAGTAGTAGTAGCAATAATAATAGTACAGATGTTTTTGGAATGCCAACGGCAAATCTAATTTATGACAAGAGCAATCAGATCAAGCATATGACATGGTATGGTGGTGGTAGTGGCAGTGGTTGGTTGGTTGCATATTGTAGTTTAGTGGATTTGCAAATCAAGCGTGTGCTTGTGAAAGTGGATGATGGCTTTTGGTTGAATTTTTTGTTGGCTCCTGAGGAGATAGAGATCAGACTGGAAACGATTTTTTATTCTACAAACTCTGCACTTCCCTGCTTCTTTCTCTCTCTCTCTCTCTGTCCTTTTTTCGTGACTCGACGGAAAAGCGGAAGGAAAAAGAAAAGCTGGAAATGAATTCCCAGTGTGGGTCTGGTGCATAGTGTAGAGAAGTGAAGAAGATGCTGACTCTTTTGTAACAGGATCAAAAAGGAAATCATGATGGCATGCATGCATGTAAGTAAGTAAGTGAGTAAAAAGTACAAAAGTGTTAGAAACTAGGAGGGGGAGGAAAAAGAGATGAGTGTGGGATGAGGAAAATCTGTAAAAGTGTTTTTGTCTTTTGGTTTTGTTGGAGTGGAACAATAAAGGAATCCAGTGAAATGAAGCCATGTGACAAACAGTAAATTCCCAAATGACGAATATTCTGCCAGAACAGATCAAAACGTGCTGCTCGGCTGCTGCACAACTTCTACTAAACGTGCGCTTTTACTATAGGACATCTACATATATTGTTTATGTACTTCTATCCCAAGAAATGACCACACTCAAACAAACTACACAAATCTGGTATATATAGTCCAGCTTAACCAAGTGTTATTTTTCGGTACCACTTCCAACACCGCCACCATCATCATCACAAATGCTGCGGTGGCATTAAAAACGCATATACATAATAATATACTCCTTTCCCTTTCCTCCACTTTCCTCCCTTGTATATCATCAAACTCGGAAAAATTAGCAGGGAAACAGGCTATATTTTACTCTAAATAGCACATAGCCATTCCGACTTGTTTCCTTTGCTCAGTAATAAGATAAAGAACTAACGGATATTCATTTTGTTGCTCCTCCACAAGTTTGAGCAGCATATTATATTTCCATGCAACACCACTTCACCGTCACATTTTCACAGCTAATACCTTCTCTGCTTGTCCAATAAGTCCCACATTTTCCATTATTCAAGCAAGATTTTTCTCTTCTTGCTTTCATACGGAGACTTCGAGGAGGAGGAAGACAAAGAAGAAGAAGATGATGATGATGATTTGTAAGTGGTTTTCTCGAAAGCATCCTCATTATGTGCTTCAGTGTACAATTGAGGGGAAATGAAAAAGAGAGGAAGTTAAAGACGAGTCAAGGTGTTTCTCTTACTTTTCTTGGGGGTTTCTCCTCTGAGCGGTGTGCATTTATTCAGCCGATACCACCACTTAACTCTCGCTTACAGTTTAAGTTTGTTGTACATTTATTTTGCCCGGACAATTTTTCATAGTATTCCTGAGGTGGTAATCCAGTAGTAACCGAGGTAAAACTGTGTATACGATATACCTCACAGCATAATGATATAATATGCATGCATGTATGTCTATACATATGTGTGAGGAAGATCGTTGTTTTTCCTCCTCCGCCGTCGCCTTGCACCAAGAGAATCACTTGACAGACACACCAGACAGGCAGAAAGTAAAAGGAATCAGTCAGTCAGCAGAGAGACAGACACTAAAAAAGAGCATCTTCTCGTATTTAATGTTCCTTTGGTAGAGAGACATGATCACGATGATGGGAATATTGTATGGGCGGCTGCATTCACGGCACTCTGCTACTACAAGTTGCTACATCAACCAGCAGCATCATATAGTTTTACTACCTTTTCTGGTTACTTCTTACAGACAAAAGTACAACTAGTAGTAGTACTAGTACCACGGCCACAACACCTTTTTCTCCTGTAATTCTCCTGGTATTGGATGGAATCGGAATAAAATACGGGCATTTTTTCGGTCTTTTCCTCGACTTGACTGGCGGTAAGCTAAAGCCTTTTACTTACTCATGAGCGAGTGAATGTGACTGACTGACTGCTGTTTCTTCTGCTCTTTTGCACAAAGACACATGTGTGCACTCTGCGCTACATTTTTTTCATGCCTTTATTATTACTATCAGCATTATTAGCATTAGGTAGTATTATCATTGTACTTTGTATTATTACCTATGTTTGTACTTACACCGAAACGATTAAAGTTTAAGATACAACAGGGGAGGAGAAGGATGAGAAAGTGTTTTCTACGCAGATTGGCAAGAAAGAAACCATAAAAATAAAAATAATCTGTTATAGAGAACACGTTTCTACTATAATCTTTTAACATTTTAATGTTAAGAAATTTAAGGGTACTCCGGTGATGTTGCTGTATATGGACAGAGGGTAGATGTACAAAAGTTGAAGTGGATGGATGGATGGATTTAAGCTGAACCTGGAACAGACTACTTAATTTTTTTTGAATTACTACCTAAACGGTGCAAGCTGAGACGATAGAGGAAGCGCAAAATTTATTATTCACACATGCTATCCGGAATGCATCGCACTGTAAAGAAACACTTTTAGCATTTTACTATAAATTAAGTATTTACTTGCTTGCAACTTGAAAAGTTCACATGGAACATTTGTAAATGTAAGAGGACAAAAACATATCAAGCTAAAAGTTGTTTCTCTCTTTCTCTCTGTTTCCATCTTTGAACATTATAAATACAGAAACAGTTAATGCAGCCATTTTGTCTTGTGCTTGCTCGTAATTTGAGCAACACACAAACAGACATACATACTCATGGTAGTGGTTGCGTTCTGAAGGAGCTAACCAACTGGAACAGTTCAATAAGCTTTTCCATTTCTGGCAAAAGCAGCAGTAGAAAGAGTGGTGGAGTGAGAATTAAACAAGACAAGGGTAAAAAAGAGGGTTGGTTGGTTGCTCCTCTCTGTTGTAAGTTGTATGACGAGATGATTATGCTTTACTCTTACAAATAAAAAGAGAGCGAGACAGACAGACTGAGAAACCCTGAGTGAACGACGAAAGAGAAAAAAATCTATGAGTCATCATCACATTTTTTTTCCTTGTGTGCCTCAAAGCAGCTCGAGACAAGCAAGTAAAACAGCAAGTGCAACGTGCATTGCACTCTGCACACTTCCATTGGCACCGTCATACTTCAAGTGCATCATCCCTCTCTTCTCCCTCTCTCTCCTCTCCATTCCATCCACTCTCGCTCTCTGCATACTATATACTCTCTCTTTACAAAGGTTTCATTTTCATTCATTCAATTCTACTCGCTATGACGGACAGACGGCCTTACACTAATATAAGGAAACGCAACTCCCTCCAGAGACCTATATAACTTGCTAAAGTAAGCTCTAGGGCTGATTCCACCAGCTTTACTACTGTTATAGCTGCTGCTGCTTTACTCCCGTTATATTGCCCATTTCAATCCAATTCACCACCGCCACCACCACCACCAACAGTTTTTATTCCATGCTTATATTTTCTTCTCTCTTTGATTCCCCCTCATTCTCTCCCACATCCTAGCCACCATTTGCTCTACAGTTTTATTCCAAATGTCTTTACTAGCTCTGGCATCCACCACTTTCATTACTTTTCTGGTGACTTGTAATTCTTTTTTTGCCTTGCCTCTTTAGTTATTCTGTACTGCGCTCATCATCCTATGGCATACTTGCTATTCGTTTTATTCATTACTCCAAGCTTTTCCCTTGGTAGTTTCTCACTACCTATTTTCAACCCTGCCCTGCTCGCTCTTCTTTCTAAACAGTGTCCAGCACTAGTTTTCTTGCAGCAAAGCTAAATGAATACCTACTTCCTCCTTGGCAAAGCATAAGAGCAACGTCGACAACACCACTGCTACAATTTTCATGTACCAGAAGCATTTTAAATGATGACGATGAGGGATAGAAGGATGAAAAGAGGCTGCTAACAAGAAGTAAAAAAGAGGGGCAGCAGCAGCAGTATAGTAGCATAAACAGTGGTGGGGCAAATGAAAATGAAAGTAATATGAAAAGTAAAAGGGAAATGAGTGGCTTTAGCCTTCTTTCCTTTTCTTCCCTGTTACCTCTCACTTTTCCGACGCAAATACACATACACACTACTTGCTTAGTCAAAGAGTGAAACCTCGTGCACAAAAAGTTACGTTATTTTTTTACTACCATCATACACTATTTCCCCTTTTTTCATGTAGTAGTGGTAATAATAATAATAATTCTGTGGATGAATACTCATGCAAGTGCAAAGTAGTGACTACGACGACGACGCTACCATTACTATGTACTACTTTGGTTGCTGAGGCCTCCAAGAGAAACTTGAAATTTCGATTGTTGCTTGTTATGATGTTGCTTGCTGCTGTAGTAAAAGAAGAAGGAGTAACAGAAAAAGGAGAAAGAAGAATGGAGTTGTGGAGGGAGGGAGAGAGCAGCGCATTTTTTCCTTATTTTTTCTCTCTCTCCTCTCCTCTTTCTCATTTTCCCGAATGACGAGGAAAAAAGAGAGAAAGAGAATATATATAGCCTAGAGAGAAGAAGAAGAAGGATAGGTAGTCATATACCAAAGTGAAAAAGAAAAGGGGATATGATATCCTGAAGCAAAGAGCCCAAAACTGAAACTAGCGCACCACCACCACCATCGCACTTTGAATTCAAGTCTCTTGTTATTTCATATCAAGTTTTACTTACGTTTTCGCTTCATTCTTTCTTTATGCCTATTATATATTACTTTTGTTAAAGTTCACACTGTTATATGTGTACTCCACCGAAAAATACAAACTTGCTGTTGCTGTTCCGTCCTTGTAGGAACACATTGTTGTTGCGCATTGTTTTGCTACAGTAATAGTTAAAATACTTGCTACTGCTAGATTGCATGCTGTACTTTTAGAGGATAAAAGTACAAAAATGATATTCTATTTTACTACACACCAAAAACATATTGTTGGTGTAGATGTGAATCAGCTTGAAAAAACTAGTTTTAAACTGCATAAAGTGCATTATTTCTTTTCTCCTTTCCTCTCCTCTCCTCTCTCTCTTTTTAAAAATTATGCTCATATTTATCATGAGGAACACCAAGAATGATGTTGGTTATGAAATACATTCCTTGTGTGTGTCCCTCTTGAGCAGTTCCCTGTATCATATGATATTGCATAAATATACTCGTCTCCCTATTTTTGATGTTGTGCCTTCTTCACCCGGTTTCCCCCATATATTATTCTCCAGAATACAAATTTTATTCCAGCTCAAATAGCTCTCAACTTTCATTCAGAGGCACACTGCTTGAGATAAACGTGTTTGGAGAAGCAATGACAAAGAGAGAGAGAGAGAAAGAGAGAGATGGGGATAATGTGATGGGATGCCTTTTACTACTAAAACATTAAAATATGCTCAATGACGACGAAGAGGAAAATGATGGCAATGATGTTGATATTGCGGGGCATTCTCTTCTCTCTCCACCAGTAGCAAACAAAAGCCAGACAAGAAGACACACATTTTAGTCTGCATCGGAAATTCAGAAAAGATGAATCCTCATGTATTTCTTCTCTCTCTACTCCTCTCGTTCACTCTTACTGGCTCTGTGAAAGAGTATATGTACACCAGAATGCACAATACTATAGAGTCGGCTACGGCTAAGTCGGCTTCGCCTGCTTTTTTACACAGAAATCTGTAAAACGAAACAGCTGTTTGCTATACTGTTAGTTGCCTACCGCCGACTCTATAGCATTGTGCATTCTGGTGTACTTGTGTGCTAGAGAAACTGTGTATGTCTGAGTGTGTTTCCATTGTGCTTCAAAAACGAAGCCGAGAAAAGGAAAATGATACAGTTTTGTAGATGATTATCATGCCATGTTGCTCTTAGGTGTGTATATGGCGCAGTCCAATTTTAGCAAAAAAATATTCCGTCTGCGTTCGCATAATATGGAAAACTATCAAAACGCCACCCTTCACAGCAACATTTATCATTTTCTTCATCAAAAATATCTCTTCAAACGGGAAACTAGAAAATATCCACATTATTCTACTATAACATAGCATTACAAACGCGGGCATAATATACCTAATGGTGCACACAAAAAAGTTCTGACTATTGCATTCCCAACCTGGAATAATGAAGTACAAAAATGCATAATAAACAACACGTTTATACAATGCTTCATCAAAACGCTGAAATTATTATCATCATTAACCAAATTATTTTTACACACAGATATAAAACACCTTGAATTAGAAGTTTAAAGTTACTGACATGACGCATAGTCGTATATAATTTATTATTAGGATTAATAATGTTCAAAAATGCACATCTATTAATTGGGCAACTAACGCATTTTTGTTCATCATTGCATACTTACAAACAAAAAGACAATGATAATTTATTGAATGTCGGTGGCTGTAGCAATAAGCAATATTACGTCATAAATGGTTATTATCGCCATTAGATGGTCGATTTGACGTCTTGTGTGATTAATTTTTAATATCAAACGCCTTAAAATCACCAATTACAATCACCTTCCTCCTCGTCGTCATTTCCTTCATTATATTAATTAAAACCTCGCCTCCTTTTATCCACTTAAACATTTTAAATCATGGAATGCATCAGCTTTACTTTTTTCACGGGATTTCAGCTGCTGAGTGCTGATTATATTGCCACTACCGAGAAATACAATATTGAGATGATTTTTTTTTGAAAGACAATTGCATACATGAATGAGATGTAGTCTTTTGCAATGTTTCAACTTGATAAACAAAAAAATGTTATGTATTTACTCAAAAAACTCAATGCTCTATATTTTTACTTGTTACGTTGTTCTTCATAAAATGTACACTATGCATCCTTATGTTTGTACTTTTCACTTACAGTTGACAGCTCACTGATGGTGCAACAAATGAATGGCGCTTTATAGCGCTTCCAGAGATAACATGGTGGAGTTATTGACAAAGACAACAACAAGACAAGTAAGCAGCAATATTGCATGACATGCCATCCAGCTAGGCTTCCAAAGTAAAACAGAACTCTTCTTGTTTTCCGCAGCCACACACACATCCTATTACACTTGTACAGCTTTTCATAAACCTATACATATATCTGTGCATGCTGCTGTGCATGTTTTATGATTACTACCTATAACAGACTTTAAATATGTACACCATTACTAGTAATAATGTGTATATTACCAAGTTTCAATTTACAACATGTGACTGCAAAACCAAAACTATTTGATTTCATACAAGTCAAATCAATGCAGCAAGCAATAGCAAGTTTTCTAACTACTTGAAATCTGAGCCGCATAATATATGCGTAAGCTGGAAAACAACTCAAAGTAAATACTCCAGCACATCAACAGCAGCATAGTTTTTTGCTTCGTCAACAAAATGCCTTTAATTTTTTATCCATGTGAAGAATGATATGATCATTTTGAAAGCTTACAATAATTGCTATAATAATAATAATTAAAAAACTCCCATTCATTCTCGACAAACTTTCTGGAAAGTGGCACACTCGCAAAAAAAGTTACAATAACAAATAGGTACATTTAGCAAAGATTGTATATGGGGATTTGTGAGCTTTCATACTTTTGATCGATTAACATTGTAGTATTTATTTTTGTATATTATGTGTGTACATTTTTGTACACTTGTCAAATGAAAGCATACGTTGCTAATTTACTATTCTACAATAAAATAAAGCAGTCATTATTATCTTACCTTGATTAGGTAAATCACTGTTTCCTTCCGGGGTATAATATAGCACGTGCAATACTTTATGTAAAGTTGATTTTTTTATTGAGTTTCCTCTTTTCTCAGATTTGCGATTCCAGTTTTGTTTTTTCCTTGAATAGTTTTTTAGTTTTTATTATATATTTTTGAACAATTGATGTAGGTATTTATTATTATTATTATTTATTTGTGTCTTAAACAAAAACTTTTTTATGTTCTACGCTTACACACGTGAAACCTTTTATTATTGTTTCTTTGGAAGAGATTAAAACCAGGTAGCTAGATAGAAGTAGTAGTAGCAGTATAAGTTACAGGGAAAGATGAAACAACAAGATATAACAAAATGTGAAGGAATGATAACGACAATTGACAACGAAAGTGAGCTTGACTATTTGACGTATTCATGCATATATATATACATATGCATGATCATTAAAAAGTATCAACAGTAATTGTAAAATTGTTATTACGGTGACGATAATTACAAGTCATAAACACACACGCACAGAAAGAGAGAGACGGATTAACCAGATTTTGTGTCCGTACCTTTGAGACTTGTTATGTATATTTACGTCAAACCAAGTTTGTTTTCCTTCACTTTTTTCCAAACAAGATGTTCAATCAACAACGCACTTGTCACGAAATAGGGCTTTATGATTTATGTTTTTTTGAATCCCTTCACTTTTCCACCATTTTTTTACAAAAAGGAATTATCTGTTTTTTAAAAAGGAAGAATAACAACAATTATTGATAGAGTAACTAGATATTTAAAGTCAAAAAGTTACTGCTGGAATGAACACTTTTGTTCTTTCTACTTATTTTTTAACATGTAATATAATTTCAAGTAAACTAGATAACGTTTTGAGGGACGATTATTCTATACGTGTTTCTAATATATGCCACTTTTTTCGAAACAACAAATAAACGGAGAAACTGTAGTAATATTTTCTTGATAATATGTATACATATAACTTGTAGTACTAATTAACATGGATTATATAGAATATTTTTTTATAGATTTTCAATAATAAAATTCTCAACAAACTGTAATAATAATTATGTTAGATAGGTGTCTCTAGAAGGACGTAATAATAATATATATTTTTTATTTAGTAAGGAAACAAATTCTAAATATTTCTAAACACTTTCTCATAAGAACCAGCAAAGCAGCCAGAGAAGAAAAATTCTTGTGTCTTCTTGCTTCCCACTATACCACCTCAGTTCAAGTAGGAGTTGTAGCTTGTCAGTCAAACAGGATCAAATCAGGATTTCCTTGTGGTAGTAAGTAACTTGCACAAATGCATGCACTTTATTAGCAGTGGTAATAGTATTAGAAGTAAAAGTTTAACAGGAACAGTCAGAGGAGGAACAAATAGACGACGGTGACAATAATGATGATGACGATGATTTTGTGGTAGGAGAAGTATTAGTAATTTTTGTGGTAATAATAAATGATATAATAACGAACAAACGTGGTAGTATCTTTGATAATAACGTGTGAGTTGAGTAGTTGTACAGCATGTATTTCAGAAGAAATAGCAATGTGTATTGTTTTGTGAAACGATCAAAGATTATTACTACGATTACATATGTGTATACTAGGTATGGAGTAGAAGTAGTAGTAGTAGTAACGATAATAAATGACGATAATATTTTTTTCTCTCTCGATAATAACGCAGGTTGACGACGACAACGACGATGACAACGACGACGACAACGACGAAGATTATTATTACGACGATAATAATATTATTAATAATAATGATAACTAGAAGAATTCAACATTCAACAACAACGTGTGTGTATAATATGCGTGTGTAACGTGAGACCCTTCCTGGTCGGCACCCAAAACGAGACTGTCAGGAGAATAGTTTGTACAACGGTGGTGTTGTGTACAACAGTCAGCCAAGCAGGCAGGCTATAGTCAAGTGACAAGCAAAAAGGAGAGGAAAAAAAGAGTAAAGTTTAGTAAGTTAGTACGTCAGTAAGTACAGTGGAGCAAGGAGTACCCAATCATAACAACAACGGCAACGTGCAAGTGAGAATTCCTCTCGTCATACAGCAGTTTAGTAGTAGTTGTAGTAGCCAGCTAGCAGCGCATATGATATTATTATAATATGATGATGAGGATCATATAGTTTTGCTTGCCTGTTGTAGAGAGAGAGAGGAGAGGTGAACTGAGGAGAAGTGCATAAAAAGAGCCATATCGCACCAAGCAAAAACCAACAAAAAGGTAGTGTGTGAGTTACATGTGAGGAGGAGAAGTATGACTAGTTTGAATAATAATGTGTAGGTTATATGGAGTGGTGTGGATGGATGGTGGAGTGAATTTGTTGGTTCATAACGTTTGTTGGAGTAGTTGGAGTTGCAGTTAGTTATAAAAGAACAACATAACAAAAAACTAGCTGTTGTTGTAGTAGTAGTAGTAGTAAGCAAGTTGAACTGATGTGCTGCTGCTGCCGCTTGTTACTACTGCAACTACATTGTGTACATTTTTTTACATTTACACTTTTTTCCCTTCATTATTGGCCACATATTACTTTTTTTTGCATTTAGTGTATACCCATTTTATAAAGATACGTGGTGGTGGTAAGTAATAAGTTCCTTCTTCTTGTGACAACAAAAACAGCACAGAAACTGAAAGAGTTACTACTTCTACGCCTCTGTTTCTATATTCCATGTAGGCTTACATTATGTTGATTATATCATTTATTTTTACTGGCCTATTGCATTGCAAAGAGTGATTTTTTTCAAACTGCTGTTGCTGTTGTTCATGTGGATGATGATGATGTGATGTTCTGTCATTTTTCCTTTCCTTTTCAAACTTATATGCATGCTCACTTACACAACTTTAACGCACATGAAGATATCAAGCGTACATTTTGAGAGTGGTAAAATAACACAGAAAAACAGAAAAGAAGACGAAGAAATGTGTGCATAAAGGCTCTCTAGATTGTTTCCTCTCTCTTTCCATTTCTCTCTGTCTCACAGCAGCAGCATAATGTTACGTTGTTGAACGTGAACGTACTTAGACACAGAAAGAGACATCATAATAATCAGTGAGTACACTAAATGAGCAAAATGTTAAACTTACCAACTCTACTCTGCTAAAAACACACACATATGTACATATATATTTAGGCACATATAACATTATTATTATCATCATCATCGTCTTCACGATGACAGTACTGATGCTGCTGCTAACTCTTTTTGCCTGCTGCGTAATGAAATGAAATATTGCGCTACTTAGCACTACTAATCCAAAAAAGTGTAAGCACAGTGCGTGTTCCTTTGCTGTGCTTACTACTAACTTACTTTTGCTTGCTGATACGACGATGATGATGGTCATTATGATGATGATGATGACGATGATGAAGTAACCAGCAAAACCAAAAGCCAGCCAATATTATTATCGTTATGTTGCTGCTGCTATGTTGAATAATATTAAGCCTTTGCCTATATGCATTGCATGTTATTGTTGTTGTTATTATGATGATGATGATGATGACGAGTACGATTCAGAGTTGCTGACTATTGGATGAAATTGAAACTAAAGCTGATGGAGGTGGTGGTGGGGAATGGGGATGATGAATATTGTTGCCTTACAACGTGCCTCGTTCACAACAGTCCAACTTTGCTTTTCAGCTAAAAGTTGTAAAATGCGCATAGTACGGTAGTGTACTGCAGCAGCAGTTTTGGTTTATGAATGCATAATATTATCCTTTTCTGTGCTGTGGTTTCTGTGGATAGTGTTTTATGTTGTCCGTCGTCTCTGTAAAAGTGACTGACTTATGTATTCCAATTTATTGAGGTAATCTAAAGTAGTAGGAAAATATGAAAAATGACTGAAAGTCAGTTTCAGCTTTTGTGTGGATGACGATGCTGGCGGTGGTGGTGGTAGCAGTTTGCTATCTGTCAGTTAAAGCCTGTCTGCATTTTTTACACTGCTGAAAATGAGAATAAGAGTTACTTTTACTCTGTAGTATTATTATTTCATTATTATCGGGATTATTAATACGAATAAATAGAAACCAAGTCAATGCAATGAATGATGATGGTGATATTCCAAGGAAGAGTTGCTTGCTTCTGCTACTTCTGGTGCTGGTACTCATCAGATGTGCAAATCATCATGTAGGCCGTAGGCATAGTCAATGGAACGGTTTTTAGCGTATGTACATTATGCAAATCCAAAATAATATTGTAAAGGTAGATAGAGCGACAACGGGAACGGATCATCATCATAATAATAATAATAATAATATGTAACAACAACGACCGACGACCATGGTTGGTTACTAGCAGAATTACAACGGCAAAAGAGAAAAGAGAGAAGAACAACAGAATCATCATCATAGTTTTATTGAAAATATGATGATGATGATGAAGATGATGACTATGACGATGACAAAATGATGATTATGGTGGTAGGTGGTGGGAGTGGGTATGGTATGATGGACTCTTTGCATAATACTTATCTAACAATAAAATTATATATATATAATGCATATAGGCATACTATTTAAAGTTACAACAGAGACGAGAAACAGCAGTACAGCTTTGTTGGAGCTTTTATCCAAAGAAGCATATGATTGCGTCCACACACATGACAGAGATGATAATGATGACGGTGAACTATCAGAACTGTTTGTTTGTTTGTAGAAATAATAATAATAATAATAAATAAGGAGAATCGAGAGCAAAAGTAATGATGAGAATAATCCTGTAGAATGTAGAGTTGTTAGTGTGAGGAGACTGATATTGACGAGGATGATGGCGATGCGATATGCGTACCTACGTATATACTGCGTAATATTATGAAAGTGTGCTGCTGTTTTTTATTACTGGCTGCTTGCTGCTTTAACAGTATCATCATTATGAGATGACAGTGAATGAAAATACGAGTTATATTAATAATAAGAATGATAATATGTACTAATATTTTTGTGTAATATATGCATAATATTAATGCTGTGCTGCCATCGATTATTGTCGTTTCGTTCACTTGAATGAGTTCGTTTTCAAACTTACCATTTAATAGGTATGTACAGTTAAGCAAGTAAAGTAACAAGGTAACGTCGTTGCCCTCCTCCCATCACAATCATCATCATCAGCGTCAGTTGTATCCTTTTCCAACAAGCTTGTATATAGCGAAATGTTTTATTTATATCAAGGCAAGAATAATGAACGAAGGATATAAAAAAGAATGATAATAATGAAGAGGTGCATTATGCATTACACTCTGTTGCATTCCACCTGAATTAAAATTTATCAAAAAAATGCACAAGATAAAGTACCAAAGGAAGATTACAACACTCAATGTTTAAAACAATATTAAAAATATTGTTATTATTATTATATCATATTTGTACATTGTATGGAGAAATAAATAATTTTAATCACAGTTTTTAAAGTCATGCAGTCTTTGTAACTTGTAGCAACTTATTATTCAGTTGAATAATATTGCACTTAATTATAGAAGCAATTATTTCTACTTATCTCGCTGATCTATTAAATAACTTTTAAGTTGCCTACACTTAAAAATGCTGTTATTCAACTCAACTCCAAACATGCTGCATTTAAATGTACATCTTTTGAAGTACACTCGCTTGAGTAATGAACACAGTAATGATACCTATAAATATAAAGCCACTACAGACAATAACATCAGCTTTGAGGGATGATGATGATGATTAAGAATCTTTGCTGATAGAACGAATAGCTAATATGATAACTTATATAATGTTTTGCGGTAAACCTACATGATGAAGCATATAGTATGCCTGCATACACCACTGTCATGTTTTTGATTCTGACGCTGCTGCTGCATTCAACTTTATTGTTCCTATCCAACTAGCCTAGCAGCGTTATTTGTGCAAGTCTGTCAGTCAGTGGTATTTTTTTAAATTGCAGTTCTCACCACGCAACTTCTCCCTATAACAAACTAGTATTATATAATGGCATAGAATTATATAAAATGGTAGACATCAACTGTATATGTACATAGTAGGTAGACGATGGCATGGTGCAAACTGCAAAAAAATACAGGAAACTCTTACTTTCGTTGAGCCACTAAACCCTTTTTTGCTTGATATCTTACCTACTGTTGTTATCCTGCTATTAATGCTGCCCCATTCAACTATATTTTCATTTCTTTTCGTTTTCATTCATAATCCTTTATACGCACCCTGCTGATTACGTAATCATCTAACTGTACATTATAATATAATATACGGCGCAGCAAGTTTTTTTTTGCTTGATGCAATTTTTCAGCTTTGCAGAAATTGAGAGGGAGAGTAAAATAGCTGAAGGAGTATATAAAGCGTGTGTGCCTTAACAATAGACAAGTTGATTGAACATGTCACAACTTTTACATTACACGAATTTTATACCTAATTCTTTACGATTAGCACGTATCTCATATAAGATTGGCTGGCTGGCTTGCTATTTGGAACAAAACCATCACGACAATCATTTCTTTAAAACGTCTACGTGAGTAGACGCGACGTGGTATCACATTTTCTTAGCCGGTGATGATGGCAATGAGATACTATTTGATGCTTTAAAAAATAGTTTAAAAGGATTTAAAGGACGTCGACATCATCATACCATAAAGCAACTGTGATTATAAATAAATCATCAGAAGGGCTAACAATAAGTGCGTTTTATTATAGAGCAGCACGTTGTGAGGGAAGTATGTACAGCATTTTATAATTTGTTGACGTTTGTTAATATACATTTCGTGGCTGTTGTTATAATGATTCTCTAAGCCCTAAAACAGCATACCCACTTTACTTTACTACCAACACACATTTATATTATGTATTATGCGTATGTATGTATACATAATATAATATTTGTATATTACACATATTTAAGTTTTACTACCTACACGATTGGGAATTCACCCACAATGCTATGCAGAGGAAATCCTTTGGATTTATGCTATACAAACACCTTTTTATTGCTCATGCTATTTTAGCGAGATTTTGTTTTAAGTTTAGCAGCCGTGTAAATACCTTTTGATTTTAGTACTAACTAAGCGTACCTAGATCATATAGGTTACAAGAATTATATTTCGTTTACTGCATTTACATTTGCCATTGGTATTTAGTCGTCACTAATCATGTAATTACAAGGAAATAATTATAGAATCTATACACAAGAAATAGGCAATAAGACATGAAAGTACCTTTTGCTCTTACCATCCTTCGATTTATACTCAAAAATAACTACTTGCATGCATTTTTATGCGAAACTTATTACAGAGGCAAATTTAAAAGTTAACAGAGCGATGATGTATGTATAGTCGCTGCAGCAGCAAACAAATAATATTTAGTAATGGATGATGATAATAGTGATAATAATAATTGTAAAAGAAATGAAAATCTTAAATTATTATACACAAGTAGCTATTGCCTGTCATCAATTTTTACATAAATATGGAAGTAGAAGTGATGGTGGTGGTGGTGAAGCGTACAAACGAATTTTCAACTTTTGCATTAAATGCTCTCCTCGTTTGCCATTTTATAATCATGCTTTTCCTTATATGCCTATTTATTTATGTTCCTTTTCTCGCTACGTGCATATAAGTTTAAAATAATAATAATAATAACAACAACAGTATCCTTCCTTTTGTCTTGAAATGTTCCTTTTTATCCACTCCAACACCACCCCACGTGGTTTACTTAATGCTCAATAAACTGTCCGCATAGGTATGTACAGTAAAGGAATATTGTTACTATTTTATGATACATAACCAGTCTGAAAGGTGCACACAGGTAAAAAAGCAAAATGTAACATCAAGATCCCCACACACACACAACACAGAACAAAGAGAGCAGAATAAAATGCATGCCAGCCATCATCATCCTATTGCACATTTCTAGTGGAGGCTCTCATTCAAGCAAAAATAATTTTTATGACTGCACATGGATATTTTATGAGAAGTAATTCAACATGTACGCATTAATATATATTCTGTATCTATCTTTTTAAAATAGTGCTGGCTCGCTTAGTTAAAGTATGAGTGATGATGATGACGACGACATGATGCCTACAATTTTGCTGTCCGTCTACCAAAAATATGCACTGCGTATGTATGTTTTGCATTTTTCTAACAATGAAATAAGGAAAGGAACAATATTCAAAATGCTTTTTTAGTTTTAAGAATGTACCGTGATGTTTTAGATGAATTTGCATGCACGCATTCAACTGTGTAACAAATGGAAGAATATTTTTTGTGAGTGAGTGGCTGCACACAGAACGTTCTTTTACACCAAACTCATTCACGTTGTTTTTTGTTGTTATCATTATTAAAGGGCCGATGAAAATTTCAATTATTACTGTTTTTTCTTCCATTATGGACGTCTTCTGACTGCACGTTGCAGTTACATAACTCTTGTCTTGTAACAGGAAAGACTTTTTAGAAACTTAATGTGCAGAAAACGAATGTGGAGGTATAGGTTACATGTTTGATGTTGTGCATGATGATGATGATGATGGGACGAATTTAGGTATGCGTGCGTCGCTGTGCATTGTTGTGTGAGAGTAAGTTTTTGTTAAACAATCAGGAAAGAATTTTTATATAATATCTTGAAAAATATACGTGGATGCAGACATCATAAAAAAGTGAACATACGACACGAGGCAAAGCGTGTAATAAAATTGATAGTGGTGGAGGTAGAAGGAGGTTGGGTGGTAGAAGTAGTAGTGACTCTGAATTGGTTCTATAAAAGTTAAGTGTACAGGGACTTGTGTGCTATTAAAGTATACAATGTATATAGTCCTTAAATTATAGCACTGTTTTGCTCTGTGATGTAAAGTTTGTAGGTGTGTGCAGAGTGGAGTGAGTGTTCGCCATTTTTAATTAGAGAAGGTAGATGATATATTGATTGAGCGGAAAACGTCTTTTTGACAGTAATGAAGTGAGTGCAGTAGAGCGGCAGCACATCTTGTCATTGCCATCATGAGTATTATTGTTATTACTATTACGACGACCAGAGTACCTACACATATATAGTTCATTATAACCATCATCAATTGAACCAACTCTGCTGTACAGCTTTGAAAATATAGTCCACGATATATTGAAGCCTCTACTAGATAAACTTGAATATAATAAATTACATGGATTTTAAGTAAGAAAATGAATGAATGAATAAACCAAGCTGAACACAGCTAAAAATTCATATACATATTCTACGTACTTGTAAAATACAAGTAGAATTATTGCACTGCATACTCTACGTACTACTAGTTCGTAGTAGTAATAAAAATAAATAAAATGGTATCGGGGTTGCCATTTGCCATTTTCATTCTGAATGACTACCGATATGCTTTTTGTGTTTAATATATAATACATAATTATGATATATGTATGCAGATGTATTTTACGATTATGCTATCAATTTGAAACTGAAAGTCGTCTGTAAAAAGATTGATCTAAAGACAAGGCAACGTGGACAGACATGATTACTTGTGTATAATAATTTTATGAAAGTGTTATATAATCATAATCATCTCACAGTCAGCGAGCAATCTTGTTACTTGCTCTCGTTGCTGCACTGCTGCCGCAGTATTTTTCTGTATCAAATGAAGTTGGTAGTTTTGTATTGCATTCCAACGCTGCTGTTAAATATTGTCATGGTGACTTGAAATAGAAAATGGCACATCGGCATACTACCACCAACAAAAGGATAAAATGTTTCTTTTGCAACGCACGCTGCCGCTGTAATATAAGCTGCTGCTATGTACGCCTTAATAATAATAAGGGCTATGACAGCAGCACCAGCATCACTACCATCAGCAACAATACAATAGGTATTATCGCAACAATTGTTTGTAGCTTACTGAGTGTTAGTCGCATAGCAGTCGCTATTCGTTTTAAGATTCTTTCGTTTTCTTCTGCTTCGGAACGTCTATGGCTTACCTATATAAAATCATGTGATTTTTATTATGCATTATGAAATGATGAGCTTTTATACTGCGCAAGTAGTAATTCACCAGTGCAACGGGAGTTTATACCTAGCAAGGTACCCATTTAATAATAATGTGCATATTTATTTAGCACGCCGTATGCACAATCACCACCACCGTCGTCAACTTTTTAAGGTGATGGCACGATAAGAAAGGAAATTGAAATTATGGCATGATTTATCTTTCTTATATTGTTATTCAATCTCTTCGATACTTTTCAGTGTGTATGTGTGTGTATTAAGTAAATACAATGCAACGATAATAATTTGTTCCTTGCTACTCGTTCATTCCTTTCGCTTTCTTTGTCATGCTTTTCAGAAAAAGATGAATGAAAAAGGAGAAAATCTAATCACGAGGATGACAGATCTTCCCCTTATTATGAATCTGCCAAAGCGGCAACATAAAATATGAAAAGGAATTAATCAGTATCAGTAATCATTACTTCCAACTACAACTACCGACATAGCTGTTGCACAAAAAATTGCATGCACAATTAAAATGCATATACCTATTATATTCTTCTAGTTAGTTAACAAAGGGTGAAATCCACTTTTGAAACATGTTTTTATCATGCTTGCAAACCTGCATCTACAGTGCATCTATCAGTACTATCGTTATAATGATGGTTAATATTACGTTGTTAATGTTGTGATGATTTACCAACACCGTCTCTAGCTATTACAATTATTTTCATTTTTAAGCCAATAATGCTACTACTTTTAAAATTTTATGTTTTCATAATATGTCCCAAAGCAACAGATTCCGCGATTAGAGGTCATATTGCTGATGACGAATTAGTTTCGTCAAAAAATTTAAATCTCTGTGGAAAGACTTTAGAACAATATATTTAATCCCATGTGCAAAACATTACACCTTTGGTTGGATAATAAAAGACTTGCTTTACCGTACACTTTTATTAAAAAATAATCAGCCCAATGCTTTAGAGTATTTTTACTCAACTCAAATACAATAATCATTTAACATTATCGACATTTGAAATGCCAGAAGACAAACAAACTTGCTTTGCCGTACACTTTTATTAAAAAATAATCAGCCCAATGCTTTAGAGTATTTTTACTCAACTCAAATACAATAATCATTTAACATTATCGACATTTGAAATGCCAGAAGACAAACAAAAAAAAACTTTTTGTAGTTAGTACAATACAAAGTATAAAAAGCTACTAAATTACTTTGGGCATGTATGAACAACTCTTCAAGTCTATATACTTTACCGGCACTTCAAAAGAAAAAAATGACATATTTTATCATTTTATTAACTACATTGGTGATGAAGCAAAGATACTAAATAGGTACGAATGTTTTTGTCTGTCCGTCTTCACTGTACATATACAAACAAGTTTCTAACCACGTGCTTTGTTCATTATTCAGGGTTTGGTGAGTGGTATATTGCTCTTCTGAGACAAGATTAATTAACATATTGATTGATTGTGCAATTATGGAAAACTTTTTTTTGTTAAAAAAGGGTTTCATTTTTTAATCGCAGTCTGCAGCTTCCTTTTTCTAACCTAGTTTTATTACATTTTATGCACTGTAATTTTATCATAAAATGACGGTGCAAGTATTATAATAATTTATATTATATATCGGTTTTGACGTTGACACATGGCGACTAACCAGATAAGCAGGGGGAGGTATGCTTAAGTGGAAGGAGGTGTTCTTCCTAGTTTTACAAGACGCATCATAACTAAACCACAGTAATAGAAAAGTGTAGCATCCGCGGTAAGAATAAATAAACTGTTATTATTACTATTATTTATCTTGTACTCCTTCCACTTGCAGTCACTCCACTGCTATCTTTTAAAGAGTGGTTGGGTGAGACAGCCAGGAAAAAGTTTTTAAAGCATTTTTTAAGCACGAAAAGTTGCACTTGGTCTCCTCTTTTGGTCTTCATTTATCCTATATCGTTGTAGCTCGATGATAAAATACTTTTCAAATTGTAGAGGAGGGGAACCAGGTTGTTGTTGTTGCTGTTTTAATGCTGCTGCTAGAACTTCTGGGATGACGACACCATACAAAGCCAAGCTGGATGGCATTATTGTACAAA
>JAANSP010000179.1:0-27541 GCA_036850745.1 Homidia socia
TGTAAACCTTGAGAATATGGTCATCAGTAATCTTCAACACTTCTGGTCCGTATATGGATCCTTGGTCATAAACTGCCTCAACAACACACCCATACTCAAACGGACGAATTCCCAACATCGATAGCAATTCAACTTCAGAAGCCCCAACTTTATCACCTTCTTTAATCAGATGAACATCACTTAAGATTGCAACTGCCCCTTTCACAACCTTGGTATTGATCCCTAGAGTTTGGAAAAACCCTGTCTTATCTGGAGACAATCCTGTGTTTCCTGCCGGAACCCATACATCCTTGGGTGCAAATGTTCCCGCTTTTGCTGGTGCCGAGACTCGATTAGATGTTATGGCCTCACAAATGTCTTTGATATCCTCATCGGTAAATACCATCCCAATGTTCCCTCTTATCCTGTCAGAAAGTGGTCTCAACTCTGGCTTTCCAGAGGCAACCATTTGCAAGGCTTTTTTGAGTAATGTATTCTTTCCCATGAGAATATTTCCCCGAGACCGAACTTGTGCACGAATCTGGTGCATCTGAGACGACGATACATTGTCCACCTGGATAATAATGATCTTGGAATGAGTCTGGAAAAGCTCCTGGGCTTTTTGAAAATAATCAATCTTTCTGTCTCCCTTTGACATCATGGCGCTCAAGGGGTTCAAAGGAATTTCAAGACAATGAACTATCCAGGGGTTCCTTTTATTTAAAAGTCAGGGGCATAGAATGTGCATTGAGTTTTGATGCCTTTTCGCTCAGTGTGGTTACTACATGGTCCATTTGGCAAAGTATGGAGAGTGGATGCTCAAGTATCGAGTTGGTCAAATTGTCCGATGAAATGATCAAATGTCCCGATTTTCGGTCAATCATTCCAACAAACTTCTGATCGAGAATCATTCTGGATAGTTTGGCTTCCACTACATCTTCTGGAAGTTGAATAAGCTTGGACAAATGGTCGAGTTCTACCCGAGAATAGGGCTCAATAAGTTTTCCAAGGTTCTTTTCGAATAAAGAGTCGTAGAGCATATCCAAGTGAGTGGAAATCATTGCATCGTTTGACAGATCAGATGACCAGGTGTTCAAAGCATTCTGGAATTCCTTTAGTGATCTGTGTTTGTAGGCTGTAGCTATTGCCAACATGGCATCTACAGAAGGATCACTGTACGATGAACTATATTTTGTACGGACTAGAGAGAACACATCTTCGGGGTTTCCTATCATGATTTTGGAGAGAAGCATATATTTCAAAGGAAGGATTGCTTCTGGATCCTTTGAAGAGTTGAGGGCTTCAAATGTCTCGTAAAAATAGGAATAGGCTGTTTGGTAATCCTTGTCATGAGCATGGAGGATTCCGGATTGAAGATCCATGGCTGCTTGGATAGATGGTGGACAATATATGGAATTTGCCAATGCTTTGGTTGCCGTTAATGATGCCTTGGATTTTGCTATACCTTTTAATTCATAGTATGCTTTGCTTTCCAATAGCTGGATTTCTAATAAGACTGCCTTGTCGTCGACACGACGTAATTCTTTTGTCAATGTTTCAATCAAGTCAAGACATTGATGGTGTCTTTTCATCTCAAAGAGAATCAAGGCAAGTCGAGTTTTCATGTAGAGCTCAAGATATTTCCGATTTTCCCGACGTGCCCATTCAGACACTTCATTGATCAGGCCCTGTTGTAATAAAAGAGAATTTGGAATCTTGGACAAATGATCCAGAATCAGTCTTAACGCTCTGGTCAATTTCGCCTTGGACAAATCCTTTTTGATCAAAGATTTTGCCAGGTCGCATAATCCCTCACTATCACCCTCCAATTCCTTGATCGAAACAAACAGGCTGTCCATCAACACGGAAATAAAAAAGCCGCAATGCTTGATGATCCATTATCACTGGATATGAAGATCTTGGATCTGCGCGGCGAGACGATTGGAACGGATGAAAATTTGTATGAAGCATTGAAAGATGTTTTGTTCAAATATCTGAATGACAAGAGGTATTACAACGATATTCGATTTGTACATTTATGGTTTGTCTATGCCAATGGTGATTTTAAATGTGATGCTGGAAATGGGCTATTTGAAACTATTCGAGAAAGAAAAGATGTATATGATTTGATGCTAGAATTGGGAATAGGCAAGTATTTGGCCATGTTTTATGTGGAAGTGGGATCGTATTACTCTGAAAATCGGAATTTCGCAAAGTCTGAAGCTATATACAAATTGGGCATTGCTAATAAAGCCGAACCTTTGAAATCATTAGTCAAGAGATTGAAAGAGGTTCAATCCAATAGACCAAGGGACTTTGTGATTTGTGGGTATGATACCAAGTCAGCAATAGATGGGAACGGAAAGGAGATATCTTTTGAAGAAAACAAATCCAGAAATCAAACATATGGTGACAAACCAACACAACTTGTACGGAGATTACAAGGATTTGAGAATATCACTATATGAAAACATATGGTGACAAACCAACACAACTTGTACGGAGATAACAAGGATTTGAGAATATCACTATATGGCCAACTCCTGTGGATATTCTATCTCCATTGTTTGAGAACGAGAAAAATACTATAATAAATGTGGATGGAATCAAACTACAATCGATTGACCAAATTGACCAAAAGACGTGCCTTGCTCGAGACTTGGAACATTGTTCAATTACAATGATCAAAAGGCAGAATGACGTGGAAAAACTATGGTTACTGGAGAAACTGAGACAAGATGGACTGAAAAGGATTATATTTCCATCCACGACCTTGGTGTTTCTTTCGAACCCAATTTCCATGTATCACCTATACAGAATTCCCAGCTACTTTACACTTGATCAAGTCTTGCACATTGGCGAAGAATTATTAATGAACAACAGAATAACCAGAATGTTTCTTTCAAAACAGGTGATTGGGATCATGGAAAGGCTTTTGGAACTGGGCGTAGAATCCGATTTCAAATTGACAGATTTTCTGGTAATCGATCAAGATGACCATATGGAATTGAATCTTGTTTTGTCCAACATTATCAAATCATCTGGTAATTCCAAGTCTATGAAAACATTGATACAAAAGATCACAAACCATAAATCATGTGAAATAGACATGGCAAAGATTGGGGGCATGGACAGTCTTGGATGGATGGTGTCATGGACTAGAAGGATTATGATAGGATTATATAGAAGTCGCAGTGTGAGTTGACCAATAACCACATTAGCCTTGACTGTACCCGGCCCAAGGTTTAATTTCAAGTATTAGGACAAGATATCGAATAGTTTCAGATTAATGGGATTTTTCGAAGATTGCTGTAACTGTTTGAACGATTCGTCAATAAAATCAGAGAGAAAACGAAAGAATCGGATTCTAGAATTTCCTAGATATATATTTCCATTGAATTACTTCATTTCCCGTCCCAAATCAGAAACCATCAAAATATTGCTTTTAGGACCAGGAGAAAGTGGAAAGTCGACCGTATTCAAACAAATGAGAATTATAAACCATCATGGATACACCAAAGAAGAGTTGTTGAGCTACAAAAAAGATATTTATAGGAACTTGCTGGAAAGCATACAACAAATGGTTATTGCCATGTCCAAACTGAACATACAATTTCACACAGATGAAAGTATAAAAGCATCCAAAAATGTACTTTCAGCCACACTGGAAAGCATAGCCGGAGGATTTCCCGAACCTTTATACAAAAGCATAGAGTTTTTATGGAATGAAAGTGGACTCAAACCATTATATGACAAATTGAGTCAGATCAGTCATGTGCTGTGCTCAGCTCCATATTTTCTTGACAATATGGAGAGAATCACACGTGTTAACTATGTACCTACAGTTCAAGATCTTCTCCGAGCAAGGATAAAAACCACGGGAATTGCCGAATGTAGATTTAGGATAGGAAATCAAAAGGTGTGTTTGATGGATGTGGGAGGGCAGATTTCCGAACGAAGAAAATGGATTGAATGTTTCGAAGGAGTGACGCTGGTCATTTTTTGCGTGTCATTGAGTGAGTATGACCAAGTGCTACTCGAGGATCCCACACATAGTAGAATGCTTGATAGTTTTCGATTATTTCAATATGTGATCAACTCTTTATGGTTCCAAAACACATCAATGATTCTGTTCCTAAACAAGACAGATATTTTCAAGAGGAAACTAGAAATATCACCGCTTTCGGACTATTTTGAAGACTATGATAGAGGCCCGGGATTTGAAGCCGGAGCAGGCTATATTAGAGACAAATTCCAAAGTCTTAATCGATACAAACTTCCTATTTATTCGCACTATACATGCGCTACTGACACTAAGCATTTCGAATCCGTTTTTGATGCAATCAAAGAAACGGTAATTTCCAGGACATTGGACGAATCTGGGATATTGTGATTTGGATAGGAATAGACGGAGAAAAAAAACGAATGGCAGATTCTGATCAGAACATCAAGGTATGGAAAATCAAGCGATTAATCAAGAGTTTGGAAGCAGCACGCGGGAATGGAACATCGATGATTTCGCTTATTATACCGCCGAGAGATCAGATATCCAGAGTATCCAAAATGCTGGCCGATGAATATGGTACGGCATCCAATATCAAGAGCCGAGTGAATCGACAATCAGTACTTTCGGCAATTACATCAACACAGCAGCGGTTGAAACTGTACCACAAGGTTCCACCAAACGGATTGGTTATTTATTGTGGAACGATTGTGACCGAAGAAGGGAAAGAGCGGCTAGTTAATATTGATTTCGAGCCATTTAGACCGATAAATACATCAATGTATCTTTGCGACAACAAATTCCATACAGAGGCACTACAAGAGCTATTAGAATCGGATCTCAAGTTTGGATTCATTGTCATGGATGGAAACGGAACATTGTTTGGAACGATATCGGGAAACAGCAGAGAAATTCTTCACAAAATAGCAGTAGAGCTTCCAAAGAAACATGGGAGAGGAGGACAATCAGCACTGAGATTTTCTCGATTGAGAATGGAAAAGCGACAAAATTACATTCGAAAGGTATCCGAACTTGCAACCCAACTGTTCATAACTAATGACAAGATAAATGTCACGGGGTTGATACTAGCCGGATCGGCAGATTTCAAGACCGAGTTGAAAGAATCGAGTTTGTTTGATCCAAGACTGGATGTCAAGGTCATCAAAGTGGTAGATGTTTCGTATGGAGGAGAAAATGGATTTAACCAAGCCATTGAACAAAGTCAAGAGGTTCTCCAAAACGTCAAATTTGTGCAGGAAAAGAAATTGATTCAGAGGTATTTTGACGAAATATATACAGACACCAACAAATATTGTTTTGGAGTCGATGCAACACTAGCTGCATTAGATTCAGGAGCCGCTGAAATTTTGATAGTTTGGGAAGGGTTGGATGTTGTCAGGTATACATTTTCGACCAATGGAGGTGAAACCAAAACAGTTCATTTGGACCGGGAACAGGAAAAAGAAATTGACAATTTTATCGACCCTAGCAATGGAATCGAATATGAGGTGGTTGATAAGACATCGTTGCTTGAATGGATGACGGAGCACTACAGAGAATATGGATCCATACTTGAATTGATCACAGACAAGTCACCAGAAGGGTCGCAGTTTGTAAAAGGATTTGGGGGGATAGGAGGGTTGCTTCGCTACCCACTCAAACTTGATTTGTTGGAGGGAGATTCCGATATATCAGAGAGTTAATTTAATAAATTTGATGGAAAATCGACTTCGACAAGTAATTATAGTCAGGAAGGATCTTTTGGGGATAAAAGGATGGACTCTGGGGTCCATTATAGCCCAAGCATGCCATGTCAGTAATGAATGCTTGAACAAATACTGGAACGACCCTAGAGTCAGAGAATATCTCTCAACGGAGCAATTAAAACAAAGAACAACAATTGTTTTGCAAGTACAGGATGAACAGGAACTTGGAAACATTATTTCAGAATTAACTACATCCGGCCTGGATTTCTGTATTTGGAACGAAGCTCCTGAGAACTGGATAACAGCAGTGGCATTGAAGCCGTACTATTCTTTCGAGATTCCTAAATGCACAAGGAAACTTGCATTGTTTAAATAAAGATGATAACAAGACAGAATATACTATCAGACCTGGACGATTTGGATGATGAAAATACACAATTGTCCAAAGAAATGTTAAAAATGGTCGAAATACTGAAACAAAATAGTCTACATATGAGAAAATTGGTGGAGCAGGACAAGGAGATATTGGACGACTCGGCCATTCAGACCTCGACATTGTCAAATAGACTTCTCAAACACAACCTGGAACTCCAGAAATTCAACGATCGAAACTGGCAGGAAAAGACTTTTGGATGGACAGCCATGCTTTTTTGTTTCTTGCTTTTTGTAGTTACAATAGCCATAATAAAATCATTTTGATGCTAAAGAAAACCATCAAGACCGAGTCTGACATGCTTCAATGGTTTCGCTCGAGAGCCTATCGAGATATTATGGATTTTATCACCAGATGTAATATTGCCGTTAGATCACAAACCAATATTGAAATATCATCCCCACAAATGCAGAGAATAGTCCAAATGCTCCAAAATTGTATGGAATTGGCCCAGAGAATTCCATTGCAAGCAAGAGATAGTCAGAGGTATGGAAACAAAGCATTTAGGACTTTTGTCGATACATTGGACACGAAAATTGATCTCATGTTGGAACCCATTTTCGGATCTCAAGTAGGAAAATGTAAACAGTATTTTATGGAAAGTCTCGGCTCGAAAATCCGGTTAGACTATGGCACGGGACACGAGTTGTCATTTGTGGGTTGGTTGGTAGTATGTGAACGCTTGGGCAGGTTGGATTCAAAAGAACTGGGCGGAGTAGTGTGCCACATCTTCAAAGAATATTTGAACCTGGTAAGATTGCTACAAACCAGATTTCAGCTCGAGCCTGCAGGAAGTCATGGTGCCTGGGGATTGGATGATTATCAGTTTTTGCCCTTTCTATGGGGAAGTTCTCAGCTGATGGGAATGGAAAGCATATATCCCACAAACTCGATTCTCCAACTCGAAACCCATACGAACCCCACATCATCCAAGTATTTGTATTTTGAAGCTGTTCAACATATCAATCGGGTAAAAAGAGGATCATTTCTGGAACATTCTCCGCTTCTCTACGACCTATCAAAACTGTCGTCTTGGGAGCAAATCAACAAGGGAATGATTTTGATGTATAGAAGAGAAGTGTTGGAAAAGTTTCCAGTAATACAACATTTTCCCTTTGGAACCATTCTGACCTTGGATTCTAGATAAATCGTTTTTTATTATTTCTCTTGTACAAGGCCAGTGCTCGATTATCTTTGCGTAGTTCTTTAATTGCTCCTTTCATTTCCTTTCGGTAAGTGCGGAGTAATTTGGATTTGGAATTTCTAGATCGAGTCTTTCTGGATTCTTTGGGTGTCAAGAGTTGAGTGTCTAAATCGGCCATATTCTTGTGGTCCATTTCTGGTTTGTCATCTGCCTCTTCAAAAGGGTCTGATTTGTTTCTGATAGAGGCCTCAGCCATTTGTGTTTCATCAGCCAGCATTCGAACCATCGCATCATATTCAGACCGTTCTGTTTCTTCTACTTCCGATTCCGACTGCAAAAAAGGCATGGATGCATCGAAATCTTGATTCAATTCCAATCTCAATTCGTCGTTTTTTCTTCGAATTCTTTGTTTTTCTGGTAGAATTTCGTATGAATTTGAATCACCGATCGAATCCGAATCAAGGTCACTGGGCAATTCAGTTAGCAAATTTCCATCGTGTGTTAGTCCAAAATCTTCCATTTCATTCAAATTGTAGAGTGCTGATTTGGAAAGTCTGATTTTCCGTTGCTTTTCTCGAACGAATCTTTCCAAGAATTTTTCCTCTACAGACATTGAATACTCTCCCACTCGTTTGTCCACAAATCTTGATTCTTTATTTCGATTCTTATACTCTTTGATCAATGTCTTGTGTCGGTGTTCCAATGACCGGCTCTTGTTCCTTTCAATCGATTTTCCAATAGATATCGTGGCCCCTCGGATTTTACCTCTAGTCATTACGGAAAAATAAAATGGACAAGGAATCAATACAGCAAGAGATTCGAAAGGTTAAAATGGATCTGATCAATATAATGTCCCGCACCAAAGCAAACAAACTGACCCAAACAGAACCAAAAGATAACAAAAATGAACAGGAAACTTGTCGGTCTACTAAGAAAAGAAATTGGAAAGAAAACCAGGTCTGGACCCTCAATGAATTGTTTAAATTCAAGACTCGACTGCACAAACATGACAACAAACTTGTCCCAGTATCAAAAAATGATTCCACAAAGGAACTGGATCGATGTTCATCCCATTCGATACTAGGATGCGAATCGTGTTTCCAGACAGAGATGGTCGACCTAGTTGATGAATACAAGGATCAAAGTTGGTTGTTCCATCAACTGGTGTTTTCCAAGGATCCAATGGACAAAGATGTAGCAAACGATCCGGACCAGCTAGTGGTGATCGACCCGACGGAGAGAATGAAAAAGTTTGGTAAACGCACATAGTCGCATCGACCAAGTTATTTTGGTTTCTGACCCTGGTCTCTGGAATGAAATTCAATCCCAGAGTCAGCGCTTCACGTAGAAAGGCAAGGAAGGAACATTTTTCGTCTCCAGCGCATAAAAGGAGAATCTTGATGAGCTCTTCCTTGTCCAAAGACTTGAAGGATAAATATAACGTTCGATCAATTCCAGTCAAAAAAGGGGATGAAGTTCGAGTTATTACCGGAACCTCCAAAGGAAGGGAAGGAAAAGTTACCAAAGTATCTAGAAACAAATGGAAAATCCATGTGGAACGTATTCAGAAAGAAAAGGCTTCAGGAGCATCCGTTTCTGTTGGAATACATCCGTCCAATGTTGTTATAACAAAAATGAAGTTGGACAAGGGTAGAGAGCGGCTAATAGATAGGAAGAGACATGCAGGAATCGTCCCTGATAATTCAATGACGGATGTCTAAAGACTAATAAATTCGATTCCATTCGCCATCCAACCAATGTCCTGATTTGACTATTTATGAAAACAAATAGAAATGGGCTCCGCCTTTATTTTGGACGTTGTACCATCCGCATTCGTATTCAGATGCTAAAGTACGGCAAAGAGCCAAAGTACCAAGAGCTAGAGAATGCTGGCGAGTCTTGGAACCCGTTAGATGAGACAGAATCCAATGACACCCACGATGACGAAATAGAAAAGATAGATTTAGACAAATTCGAGTCCATTTTCTAATTTTACTGTCAGAATTTTTGCCAGCAGAATTCCTACGGAATTCTGATAGTAAAATTCTGCTGGCAAAAATTCTGACAGTAAAATTCTGTTGGAAGAGTCATCGAATAGGGGAGATGAATAGTGGTCGGCCACGGAATAAAATTCGATCCATTGCGAGCGCCTTTTGCATATCTTTTTTGGATTTTAGATCTAGGTAGGCATAACCCTTGGAAACGCAGTTTTTCCCCACTATCAATCTCAAATCCCGGATTCCGCCAAGTTTTTCTCGAAAAAATTCTTCGATTTGCCTTTTGGTTGCACGATACGGAAGATTGCTCAGAAACACGCTGAATTTACCGGCACAATTTTTGCTGGCAGAATTGCCTGGCAATTATGATGTTAAAAATCCCTTGGTTTTTGCATAAACCAAACTATCAATTGTCCCATATATTCTTTCGTGTTCTATCCAGTGAGGAACAATATCTACTGTACTGGATGGTGCCGATGAAACTGCTCGCTTGAAAAGGCTGGTACATCTCCCAGCGTCAAACTGCTTCTCAAACGAAATGTATTCTAGCCAATAATATGCATTTGTAGAATGATGTTTGATGATTTCTTCCCAGATCTTCCGATACTCTTCTGGCTGTCGGTTTTTGACATATAGTAATCCTTTGTATTTTTGCCATTCCAATCTGAAAGAAACATCGGTATCCCCGAACCAAGAATGGAAAAGAGTGTCTATTTCCTTGACAATCAAATGCAATTCCTGTCTCGGTTCATGATATCTTCTTTTATAGTCAACCCATGCCTTTAGCCACATTTTAAGGCCTTTTTCTGGAATGGGTCGGTTTCTGTGATACGTATTTGCCCATTCAAATATGCTAGTCATGGTATCATGGTTACAACGATTGAGTTCGCAGGTTTCCAAACACCTAATCCATAGCAAATAATCTCCTGGAAAATACTTGATGGCCCGAATCCAAACATCGAGAACAATATCTTTTATTTGTAAATCCCGATCCAGGAACGTAAAATATTCTTCCCAGATGCTTCTGGATTGATACAATGTTCTCAGTGCCTTTTCGTAAAGAAATTGGCATCGAGTGTTGATACTAGCCACATGATTCTGTACTGGTAAATTTCTTTCCAATTCAATATATTCCCTATACAATAAATGGGTTCGAGTCGAATCATGTAAATTCTCCTCCAATTCTTGTTCGAATTTTAATCGTGGTGGAACATGGTTTAGCGTCTGTTCATAAATCAATCGGCCTTTATCGTGAAATTGTTCATGTTGTTCCCATTCCAAATAATCCTGTAAAGTCTGATCAAGTTGTTGATGTGGAATTTTCAACTGTCTATAAAATAGTGATCTAACATCGTCTAGGCTGCCCTTGTCTGCATAAAACTTTCGACATTGGCACCAAAATTCATTGGATTCACAAACATCCAATCCAATACTTACAAGACCTTGCTCAATATGCAACTCTACCATTTCCCCAGTGATACGGTCATTATTTGTTTTTTGTCGCTTGTTTCCATTTGCCATCTCATATCGATCCATCAAAAACTGCAGAAAAAATGTCTGTATCTTGGAACTGTTCAATTCTTTTGTTGCTCTAGCAAACAAATCATATGCGAATATTTCATTTTCTAATGAGATTTCATCTTGAATCCATTCAATCCATGTCGATTCAGAAAGTGGATAAATGTTACTCAATGTGGTTCTTTCGTGTCGACAATCATCCCACTTCCCAAGTCTCCTGTACTTTTCAATTAGTTCGATCCGTGCTTCAATATCTAAATGGTCCCTTGTCAATCGTTGTTGAAGAACAGATATTTGATGGACAATATTCTGCATTTCATTGGCAGAACTTGCAAAACAATTTGTAGTTCGAGGACTGGATTTCCGAGAATCAATCCGTGAGTAAAGAAAGTCTGGATGAGGATAAAATTATATAGAAACTAGTCAGCAAAACCATTTGATTTCTTTATTGTCGTCCAAACCAAAAGTCTAGACATCCACACGCCATATCGTACAGGCATGATCCGCATTGACGTATATCTGTAATCGATATATCGAAGCTTGGCCTTCGAATAGGAGACGGTTCTCTTCTACAGAATACAGGCTGAACTGTGTCTGGCAGAATAAACAAAACTTCTACCCAATCCTGGCTATCTATTGAATTGTGATTGCAGCCTAAACAATCAAGCAAGAGCGGTTGGCTGAGTAACACACTTCTACGACCTTTCATAAACATGAAAGTTGTTTTTGGAATTGATATTGTAGCCACCACTTCATTTAACCATTTTTCCAATGCCTTGACAGAGGAAGAACGATCTCTATATTTGCCCCATTCGCCATCTAATCTTGGATTGTCTTTCAGATATGCAACCATCAGCTCGTGATATTCTCGTTGACATTCGTGCGATAAATCGTCGCTATAAGATTTGTGTTGTATCAATTTTGTGATGAAAATGGCCAATAATAGATTTTGACAATCTTTTGATACATGTTTTGGTTGGTATTCGGTGCCTCTCCACTTCAAACCAACTAGATGTCCACTTTCGAATTTCAGATCAAACGTGTTCAACTCGGTCACTATCTTGCTCACATCTGAAAGGTTTATTTCAGTCATTTCATTCGCATCTGACGTACTGATCTCGACTATTTTATTCATATCTGACATGTTAATTCCCGTCGTTTTATTCGTATCTGGTATGTCAGTTTCGATCGTTTTATTCATACTAGATGTATCAGTATCCCCATTGGAATCATCCATCTGAAATGAACCTCCGAAAAACATCAGGATCAAAATCCAAGCTCTCATCGATTTTTACCAGCAGAATTGCAAGGCCACCCAAATTTCATTAGCTTTTAATATCCGAGCTCCAAAGAGAGTCTTGTTAGTAAAAAATGGGCAAATAGGAAGCGAGACATCCAATTTTCGGGTGATTTAAGGGTGTGCGGAGGACGAAAAAACGTCTAATGGAGTACACGCTTACGCCAGATAAGCTATATTTTGGAGGAGCTATCTTTTGGGAAGTGTTTCGAGTCATGGTTCCGGGATGGCTTTATGGAACCAAAGCCACATTCTTTGCCATGTTTGTTGGGGCAATAGGAATTATTTCGTGTCTCCGTGGATGGATGAGCAAAGAAGTTTACGAAAGGTCGACGCAAATTTATGTTACGATAGCTATTATTCTTCGGGTTTTTGATGGGCTGCTTCCATATAGTTCACAAACTTGGTACAGTTTCGGACGTCACAATGGAGAAGTCACGAATGTATGCGATATAATAGCGCCCATGATTATTGGTCATCATCAATTGAACAAAGCCAAGCATAGTTCTCAGAAATCTCATGTCCCAAATGTGATAGACGGCATTCTGAAAGAGAATTGTATCCAAGGGATATTGAAGAATTATCTTTTGGAGAAAAGCCCCATTGGCCGTTTAGAGCAAAATGAAGTCGTTGTGGAAGAATTGAAGAAAAAGGGATCTCATCTCCGACATGAAATGGTCGGAGATGCGTTCAAAGTCGCATTCACCAATCTAGATAAATTTTCGGACGTTATCAAAGAAGCTGTTGAAAAGAGTGCATCAGAGGATGTCAAGACTGCAGAATTGGTTATCATTGAAGACATTATCACTGAACTGAAAGACGGATTGGAAAAAGTGACCGAGGAAATCAAGAGTGCCCTGGGCATCTGAAGGTTCGAATAAATAAATTAGCTGTCAGAATTCCGTGGGAATTCTGCTAGTAAATGAATCGCAAATGGGTGGGTGCACATGTCTCTGCGTCACGAGGACCTCAAATGGCTATCAAAAATATTTCAATGGTATCTGGAAAAAGCTTTGCACTATTCTTGAAGAATCAGAGAACATGGAAATGTCCTGTTCTCTCGGACGATGACAAGAATCAATTTTTGGAGTGGAGAGAATCACACGGGTTTGGCTCGTCGTTTCAGATCCTGCCCCATGGAAGTTATTTGATCAATTTGGGAAATCCAGATCTCCTAAAAAGAAAAAGAGGTTACTACAATCTCATAGATGACCTCCAGAGATGCGAAGAACTTGAAATAGAGTTGTACAACCTTCATCCAGGATCTACTGTCGGAAAATGTACTATTGAAGAATCAATAGACTTTTTGGCCAAAGAATTAAACAAGGCAATATCAAATACTTCATTTACCACAATACTAATTGAAAATATGGCAGGTCAAGGCCATACTCTTGGAAAGTCTTTTGAAGAATTGAGAAAAATCATCGAGAAAATTGACAACAGCGAAAGAATCGGAGTTTGTCTTGATACATGCCTCTTGTTCAGTTCTGGGTACGATATACGGACAACAGGAGGATTCGATTCGGTCATGACGGATTTTGATAGGATAGTTGGACTAAAATACCTAAAGGGAGTCCACCTTAACGATAGTAAACATCCTTTGGGTTCAAACAAGGATAGACATGAAAGTATCGGAAAAGGGTTTATAGGATTGGAATGCTTCAACTTTATCATGAATGATGCTCGATTCGACAATATCCCATTGATCTTGGAGACTCCAGATACTTCAATCTATGCACAGGAAATTGACCTACTTTATGGAATGGTGAAACAGTGACACATTTATAAAAATACTAATCCTTCACATCCCCTATTCCATCTTGGTTGATCGAAAACACTGCTTCGGATTCGGGGAGGCATGGCGAGTCGTAGATCTTGCATACCCTCGTATCTCCTTTACCTTTCCTAAGATATAGTCTCGTTGTGGATGCGTGGGCCATGATGTTTCCGCCAATTGGTTTTTTTGGATCGGCATTGAACATGGACATGACTCCATCAACTTGAGCTACAACTTGGTTAGTTATCACAACTGCCACTCCGAATTCATCTGCTAATCGGAGTAGAGTTCGCAAAAATCTGGCCAAATGCATTTGACGTGCCGACAACTCTCCTCTCCCAGAGAAATCTGTTCGATACAAAGAAGTGGCACTATCTACAATCAACAAGGAAAATCGAGATTCGGTCATCATTTCGGCTGCTTTGGTCAACAACAATGATTGATGGTCAGCGTGGTACGCTCTTCCATATGCAACATTGTCCAACACCTGTGTCCCATCCAGTCCATACCGTTCGGCAATAGACAGCAATCTCTCGGGTCTAAACGTTCCCTCGGTGTCAATATACAGACACTTTCCTTCTCCCCCACCTCTGTCAATGGGCAGCTGACAGGTCACTGCAAGTGTGTGGCACAACTGGGTTTTCCCTGTACGAAATTCACCAAATATCTCGGTGATCGATCCTGTTTCAAGACCAGACCCAAGCAATTTGTCCAATTCCGATGAGCCTGTGGTTAGTGAAATTATTTCGGATCGTTTTTGATGGTACTCGGTGGCAGTAGTAAATCCCATGGGAACAAGCTTGGCTGTTTCGGAAATGATTTTGTCTGCTTTGGCTTCGGAAATTCCTTTGACATTCAATAGATTTTTCTTGGGTGTATAGGCTACACTTTCAATCGTATAATATCCTGCCTCTACTAGCTTTTTGATATCACTGGCTCCAATCCCATACTCTTCCAGTTTTTGAATTCCCAATGGTCCGGATTCAAAATCCTCTTCTTCCACAAAGCACTCCTCCTCAATCATTGGCAAAGGTTTGCAACCCACGCAGTCATTTATTCACATTTCCTCGAGTGGCTCAAGACCAAGTAACTGTATTCCATTTCTCAAAGTGATTCTGGAACAGACGTAGAGTACAAGCCTAGCACGAGCCAAGTTTTCTTCTTGTCCCAAAACATACATATTTTCAAGACAGCTGGAAATCCGATGACACAATTCCATCAGATACTTTACTACATGACATGGTTCCTCGGACTCGCATGCATCTTCCACAATCTTTGGGTATCGAGCAAGTTGCATTGCCATATTCAATAATGGCAGGTCTAGCAGACTAGTATCCACTTTTCCAATATCCCTTATTGTATAGTCTTTTCCTTTGAAATACTTTCTTTCAATAGAACATAATCTGGTATGTGTGTATTGTAGATATGGCCCTGTATCCCCTTCAAACGACATCATTCTGTCCATGTTGAAGGAATACCCTTTGATTCGTCTGGACCCAAGATCTTGAACCACGATTGCCGAAATTGCTAGGACTTCTGAAACATAATCTGGATTTCGAATTCTCTGATATTTTGATGGATTCTTTTTCATTACGTTATGCATGGTTTCCTTGGCCCGGTTTATAATATCCTCTAGAAATACTGCTTCTCCTTTTCTAGTAGACATTCCCTCTACCATTCCATATCCAATGTGAACACACTCGGATGCCCATTTGTAGCCCATCATTTTCAATATTTGGAATAGTTGCTTCATATACAATTCCTGTTCACGCCCAACTACGTATATAGACTTTTCAAATGCATATTCATCAAATCTTGACTTGGCTGCTGCTATATCTCGTGTGATATAGAGCGAGGCTCCATCTGATTTAATAATTACTGCATTTTCCAATCCATGGCTTTTGAGCTCAACTATCTTGGCACCTCTAGATTCTTGGAGTAACCCCTTTGCATCCAACTCTTCTACAACTTGTTTAAGCCGAGTTTCATACAGCGATTCTCCAGAATATACGTCATGCTTGACATTTAGTCGTTTGTATATTTCCTGATATTTGGTCATACTCAGATCCCTAAACCGTTTCCAAAGCTCCAGCATCTCTTCATCTCCCTGCTCCATTTTTCTAAAATAGGCCCGTGCTTGATCATGCACCGATGGATCTGATGCTGCATCCCTATTTATTTGGACATAGACATTGTACAAATGTTTGATAGGATCTTTATCGAGTTCGCTCTCTTTTCCATATTTTGCAAATCCAACTGCTAACAGACCATACTGTTTTCCCCAGTCTCCCAAGTAGTTTATTCCAATTACATTGTACCCATTCATTTGATAAGCATGTTTTAAAAAATTTCCAATTACTGCCGATCTCAAATGTCCTGCATGGAATGGTTTGGCCATATTTGGACTTCCATATTCAAGCAATACCGTTCTACCATTACCTCTATTGTTTGATCCATATTCTTCTCCCTGTTCTATGATGGTTGAAATGAGGATATTGGCGAGATATGGTTTGTTCCATCGGAAATTCAAAAACGAATCCTTGGCTATTGCCTGATCCAGAAAAGTACATGGTCGGAATGTTTGTTCCAATTGCATGGCCAATTTTCTGGGATCTACACCCAACTTCAATTTTGGAATAGGTAAAGAACAGTCCCCATACTCTTCCTTGGGCGTTTCCAATGAAACCAAAATGGTTTGGATCAGCGATTTGTCTTTGACCAAATCGATCGGCAAGTTGTTTACTATCCATTGTGCTACTCTTTGCTTATATTGGTCCAATACAAAAGTCATAATGTTGGTGTGAATAACTAATTTTGCGTCCGGACAAGGGTATCCGTAATGGAATTAGACGAGACAGGGGAGAAGAGCAAGACCCAAATTCAATGTGCTAAATGGCCAAGGTACATCAGGCTACAGAAACAAAAGAAGATTTTGCAACAAAGATTGAGAGTTCCACCAGCTATCCACCAGTTTTCCACGGTTTTGAGCAGAGCCACTGCATGTCAATTATTCGGACTGTTGAACAAATATCGACCCGAAACCAAGGCAGAAGGGAAACAACGTCTTGTAAAAGAAAAGGACGAAATGGAAATCGACAGTCCAAAAACAAATTCGTTGGTCATCAAACATGGGATAAATTGCATAACTACACTTGTGGAGCAGAAGAAGGCACAACTAGTTCTTATTGCAGATGATGTGGATCCAATTGAACTTGTTCTATGGTTGCCAGCACTGTGTCGAAAAATGAATGTTCCGTATGCAATAGTTAGAGGAAAGGCCAGATTCGGAAGATTGGTTCATAAAAAGACAGCAACTGTTCTTGCCATAGTAGGAGTCAGACCAGAAGATAAACAACGATTTTCATCCATCACCGATTCGATCAAAAGTGAGTTTAATGATCGATTTGATGATGCTAGAAAACAATGGGGTGGTGGAATTGGTCCGAAAAAAATCTACAAGAAAGAACCTAGGCAATTGTTGATGGACTCGGACCTCGAAATATAGATTTAATAAATTGAATTGACCTGAGAGACGAGGTTTATTTACATGGGTTTGCTGTTCGGAGACACTCGGTTTTGGCCTTTATACGGTCCGAAAAATGGTGGTTAACGTCTCGATGATGTGCCTCGTCTGCCCGTACAGCAAGAACAACGTCACGAAGTGTCGATCCTTTGGCCAAATTCCAATATTCCAGTGCCAAGGGAGGTGCTGGATCGTTTCTAATATTTCCAATATCTATCTGATGTAAAAATTCAGTATACGACCTTACTGCCTCTTCTTCGAGATATCCAACGAATCGATGTGCTGTCCGTGGACTAATGGCATAGAAGAGGAAGAATAACGGTGTAAAACCCATTTGTACAGATTTGACTAAAATACGTTCCAAAAGTGATGGTTTCATGAATTTAAGCCATGTCAAGAGATGCATTCTTTCATTTTCAGCCTCTGTTAACAACATGTTTATCCATCCTCCATCATGTTTCATCAATCGCAATGATCGAAGGTGTCGAAAACCCCCGGCAACCATTCCTGGAATGGCTGCAACTGTTTCCAATAGCAAAGCCCTCTGTAAATATCGTTTTCGGAAGAATAGATCAGCAAAAAATCGCAGGAATTTGACCGATCCATAGGCAATAGTGTCCGACAAACAAGACACTTTGTAATGTCTGGTTGGTGCCACTGGAATTTCTTCTAGATCTTTGGTATTTAGCCATTCTTTTCCAAGAAATTCATGTCTTACTGGCCGTGGATTCTTGATCTCTCGTTGGATGAAGCTATAGTCTATTTTAGGATCTTCGTTTCTCTTTGTCGTGTATAGTCTAGGTGATGGTTTGATGGATTGTATGGGAAAAAGCGGAATTATACGATGGTACCGGAAAACAATAGATTTCTGGATTATTCTGTCCATTCAGGACCCGAGTAAAAAAATGGACCACAAGGAGAAATTGATTGTAACACTTGGGGTGGCTACGATTGGGATATTTTGTTGTTGGTTGGAGACTATTTGGATCCGCAAGGTATATGATTGGTCAAGACGGAAAATCAATGGAATTGGCGATCGATTGAAAAGGACATTTCAAAAGTCTGGTAATGAACACTTGGATATCCAGATTCTAAGCAGTTGTGATGATTCTGGAGTTGGCCTCCGATCACGTGGAAACGAATGTTTTAAGAACCAGGATTATGGCAATGCTTTAGAATGGTATTCACGATCACTGGAAAAGTATTCCGAAACCGATCTTGATCGGGCACTGGTTTATTCCAACAAGGCTGCATGCCACTTGAGACTTGGAAATTATGAGAATGCCATTTCCGATTGCAGCAGAGCACTGGAAATATCTAGGGCGATGAAAAAACCTCTTCATAGAAGGGCAGTTGCCAAGAGAGAATTGGGTGATTTAAGAGGCTCATTCTCGGATTTTACAGCCTTATGTATAATGAGCGAATTCACCGATTCATCCACGATCAAGGAAACCGAATCCGTTTTGAACCAACTTTGTCAGCAATTAACTGACGAGACCATGGCCAAGAGAAAATATCAAGCCATGTCGATCGAAATCAAAGAATATTTTGATACATTTAGTCTGCCTCCGGGAAATTCACCGGCCTGGTCCAGAATAGTCCAAGGTCTCTGGTCTGGAAATTATTCCGAGTGTCAAAGAGAAATTGAAAAGGTGGTTGATAAGTTGGAGGAGGATCATTTTGCCATGTATAGTACTTATGGATCGTTTCTATATTTACAAGGAGAATTCGAAATGTCCAGAACATATCTCGAATATTCGTTGAAACATGCTGATCAGTGCCCACTTCTAGAATGCGAGGTCCACGTAAAATTGTCAATGGTTTTTTATGAATTAGACCAAGTTCAGGAAGCAGTAAGAGAACTGGAATTGGCAGGAGAGATCGGAAAAGGTAATTTCAATGTCAATTTCCACAAGGCCGAATATCTTCTTCTATCTGGACTTGGGATCGATGCAATGGGATTGTATGATTTTTGTATCCAACAGAAACCTGATTTTGTTCCGGCCTACATCGGAAAACACCGGGTGCTTGTTTCACTGGATAGAATAGATGAAGCATGTGCCTTTATTGTAAAAAGCATGAAAATATTTCCAGACAATCTTAGGATATTGAATTGCTATGGAGAGATACTTTTGTACCAGAATAAATTGCTAGAAGCCGAAAATATACTGGGAAATGCCCTGCTCAAACACCCCAATTCGCCCTTGATTTTACTGACCATGGCCTTGGCAGTTGCATCAAGGTCCAGGTTGGATGCAATCAAATATTTAAAACTAGCAGTAGAATGTGAGCCCTCCTTTTATCAGGCACATTTACAACTGGCAAATCTTTATATTTCCCAATCTTCGAGTCAACATGACATGGATTTTGCCTTGGATCACTACGATAAAGCTTTGGAACACTCTCGTACTAGACAAGAAGTTCTTGCAGTTCACAACATTAGGGAATCTTCAATGGCCAGAGTTGTCATATCCAAGGAATTTCCGGAATTGGAGACCCGTCTTGCCCAATACATGCAATCGGTCCTTGAATAAAAATAACCATGAAGTTGGTCGATCTCCGTGGAAGTTTTTGTGCATTGAATGGAGCAGTTAAAATGTATTCCAGATTTTCGACAGGGAAAACTGTAAAAACAATACCAAATCTTGTTTCCATATCGAGAATAGTCATTTCTCCGATCATAGGGCATTATATTGCTGTTAAAAACTATCCACGTTCTCTGGGTCTATTTCTAATTGCTGGAATGTCGGATTGGATGGATGGATATTTCGCCAGAAAAACAGGAACCCAATCACGCTTAGGAACTATTTTGGATCCATTAGCCGATAAAACACTTTCTACAATCACAACATTTTCACTGGCCAGTTCCAATATCTTTCCAAGTAAGAATACATCTGGTCACTGAACCTAGTTCCACTCGCAACTCTAATTTTAGGTAGGGATCTAGTATTGGTGACATGCTATTTTGTCTGGACATTATTTCATTCCCTTGGATCCAAGCATGGACTCTTTGATCTACATAAAATCATACTATCAACCCAGATCAAACCTTTGTTTATCAGCAAGGTAGGCTGACCAATTCCAATACCTAAATCTAGATCAACACAACGCTTCAGTATTCATTGCTTGGAATGACACTTGTCTCGTCCATGATTCAACTCCCTTCACCATTATTCATCCTCCAGCCAATAGTAGGGATCACGACTATATGGAGTGGTATTGGATACCTGACCCGAAAATCAATCCAGATCAAAAAATATAATTGATAAAATCCACAACCGGTTTATTAATAAATGGATGGAAGATGAACTCCTCCACGAAGTCTCAACACAAGATGCAAGGTTGATTCTTTCTGAATATTGTAATCAGAAAGAGTACGATTGTCCTCTAGCTGTTTTCCTGCGAAAATCAATCGTTGTTGATCAGGAGGAATTCCTTCCTTGTCCTGAACTTTGGCCTTGACATCTTCAATCTTGTCACTTGGTTCCACTTCCAATGTGATTGTTTTCCCGGTAAGCGTCTTGACAAATATCTGCATCTGATCAGAAACCGGCGAAATGCAAAAACAACAATCCGGCTCTCAAAATCTCCTTTTATCCAATACACAGACATCCACACCAATCAAAAAACATTGAAATTGCCATGGTCAAAGACTCGAAACCAATCCTGGTAAACGAAACACAACTACCTAGACTCGTGTTATGGAATCTTGAACAATGTGACTCGTCAAAATGTTCCGGAAAGAAACTAGTTAGGGCTGGACTTGTTAGGGAATGGAAGGGAAAGTTCACATTCAAGGGAATTATTTTATCACCTATAGCCCAAACCACAATTTCTCCATCAGATAAAAACAAGATTTTGGAACATGGAATTTCGGTCATTGATTGTTCATGGGCACAGCTTGAAAAGGTCCCATTTCATCTAATTCCGAAATCAAACCAAAGACTTCTTCCATACTTGGTAGCAGCGAACCCTGTCAATTATGGGAGACCATGGCGTTTGACTTGTGCAGAAGCTATTGCTGCTGCATTCTTCATATGTGACCTGGATGAATTTGGCCACTTGGTGATGTCGAAATTTCGATGGGGAGAATCATTTCACCAAATCAACAAATCTCTTTTTGAAATGTATAGAAACTGTACGGATGAAGACCAAGTAATCAAGATCCAGAAGGACTGGATAGATCAAGCAAAAACACAGACACACGAAGAGATGGACTACTTTCTACAAGAAAACCCAAATAGGGACAACAACCATTAAGCATATTCTATTAACTTATTTTTTCTGATTTCTGGGTGTCATTTGTCTGCCTGCCACATCAACCATACTGTTCTTCTCGGCCGGTTTCAGGATCTGGAAAGAACACATGAGTGTTTCATCAACCGACATCATTGCTCCCGCATTTTCAAATTCTCCGCAATAGTTTGGAGCTGAAAATAGCGTGACCAACTGTCTCTTTGCAAAAAATTCGTAACCGTCTTCTACCACCTGATGTGCCCTACAAATCAAATCCAAATCGTGGGTTTTCAAAAACTTGGATACAACGTCAGCTCCAAAAGTGAACGAGACTCCTCTATCATTGTCTGCCCATCCATCAATGTTTGTGTCTGGATCTGACCACAACAAATCACAGATCAATCCCGTGTCTGGAACATCGGTTGGTCGCATGATTTTTCGGATCTGGTCCATATTTTGTAGATCTGGTGAGAGCCCACCATGCATGGCAAAGATCTTTTCATCGACAATCGCTGCTATTGGGAGGCAATTGAAACAATCAGTAAATATTTTCCACAATTTTACACTGTATCTTCTCTTGCATTCGTCATAAAATCCATATATTCTGTTGATAGATGCACATTCATGATTTCCCCTCAAAATGAAAAAGTTTTCTGGATATTTGATTTTGTAGGCCAAGAGTAGAGAAATGGTTTCTAGACTTTGTTTTCCACGGTCCACATAGTCGCCTAAAAACAGGTAATTGCTTTCGGGAGGAAATCCTCCATATTCAAACAACCTTAGTAAATCATAATATTGTCCGTGGATATCTCCACAAATTTTGATGGGTGCTTCCAATTCAAGTAAAACAGGTTGATTGATAAAAATTTCTCTGGCCCTAGTACACAACCCACGGATTTCGTTCTCTGTCAACTCGACGAATTTTCCCGGTTTGGCTGATCTTACTTCCAACAACCGTTCAATAATATCATCCACGTCAATATTGATTTCCCCCATCCTGCCAAGTGGTTTGGTGATTTTATTGCGAAATAAAAACAGACATCCAGTGGATCAGTTCTGACTAGTGATTGCAATCACGGTAGCCACCACCAAATTATCATCATGACTCTGGGAAACGAGAAATCCAGAAAATCCATGGGTCCTGGAAAGACCATGTTTCTTTATGGTGTTACATAGTACAAGATATGGTTTGTTTTGTAACTTTGTTAGAGTAAGGTCTTTCCATGTCAACGTTTCGTGCGGAAAAATCGATTTGAAAGCTGCTTCTTTGATGGAAAATCGGGTTTCCAAATATCTAAATATTTTATCATTCCATTCTTTTTGACTTGATATTAACTGACCAAACTCTTTTATTTCTTCCTTTGAGAGTATTCGATTGGAAAAGGCGAGTGGAGATGGTAGCTTGGAAACCAATTTTTCAATTCGACCTATTTTCAACAGATCGATTCCAATTCCTAACATGATGACGCAAAAGTCTGCAACAAAGGTTTCGGACCTGAAACCGATGAAATCAAAGTTGTATAAATAGAGATCCTAGTCCGAAAACACATGAAAATAGGAATTCTTGTCACTATATTCGGCCTTTCGTATTGTCTGGGAGATCAGTGCACCGCAAGGCTAGCGATAATTGGTGCTGGAATATCGGGTTCATCTATTTCGTACTTTTTATCTCAGAGTGACAAAAATCTTTCGGGTCTCTGTATTGATGTCTACGAAAAACATTCCAGAATAAAACCAGATTCATATTTTGATATGGGTAATGGACATAACGTGGTTGTAGATGTGGAAAAGTCGGCTTTTTTGAAGAGTCATAAAATGGCTGGCAGTCTAGCCAAAATGTTAAAGCTACAGGTGTCCGAATACTTGCTTCATCCAGAACAGGTTGGGATTGGGAAAGGAATTAAATATTCAGGAGGACAAATGTCCAACTATGGACTGAAAAGGGTAAAATTAGATAATATTCTTGATCGAGTTTCATATGGTGAAATGGGAAATCGTGAAATGGCGTATGGAAAACTTGGGGTGTGGAACGGACGAGATTTCGTATTTACTTACCAAATCACCTCGAATATAAAATCACTAGTCAAACAGATTCGTAATATGATACAGAGATATGGAATCAAGCTTCCGCTAAAGACGCTCAAGGTTATGAGAGAAGTCTACATGTCATTCCACAACATGTACTCTGGAATTTCCAAGGACAAACCGTTTGAATCGCTAGACGAATTTTTCAAGAACCTTGATGTACATCATCTGTCAAAGATTACATTGTATGACTATTTGAATTCCGACGATTTGGCTATCGGAGATGATTTTATCAAAGAAATAGTTGATCCTATTATTAGATCTAGATATGGCCAGAATAGCCGTGAAATCAGCACGTTGGCAGGGATATTTGGATTGTTAAACAGTCCGTTTATGAATATTTACATGCTGACCAGAAGTGGATTTAGGGAAATTTATCTGAGAGATCCACTTTTATACTTTAACAGAGGAGAAGGAGCTCTGAATGCAAAGCTTATTGAACAATCCCAAACCACCACAAAATCCAGAATCAAATATTTTTGGGAGGAAGAAGTAAAGTCCATTGTTGGGGAATGGACCCTGGGAGAAGAAACCAAGTTTCGAGTTACTACCAGCAAGACCAAAGAAGGAAAGGTGTATGATTACATTATCATTGCAACTCCTTTGAATGTGATACCTGATTTTTATTACAAAAGAATCAGAGAACAAACCGACCATGTAATTCCGCAAAGAATTTTTGTTACGGTTGTTCGTGGAAAAAAGATTGTGCTGGGAAAGATGGCTCATAAATGCACACTTCCCAGCAACATATTATTCTCAGCCATTGATTCTCCATTGCTTTCTGTATCTACTGTTTTCCAAACGTTGAATGGCGAATACATTTACAAAATATATTCCACTCGGAAACTGACCGACACGGATCTCGGACATTTATTTGGATTGAATCCCAAACCCCATTTTCATGTCATGTACCGTTCGAAGCAAGAAAACAATCTTGATTCTCTAACTGAAACGAGCAGATCCATGCCAAGAATCGAAATCGGGAAGAATATTTTTGTATCCCATTCCATGGAGGCCGTAATCAGTTCGCTAGAGACTAAACTGATTTCTTCTTACAATATAGCCAATCTAATAGCCCAACGTGTTACTATTCCAAATTTGGAATCCAAAAATGAATCGACCCTAATCACCCAATTTATCCAAGATATTGTCCGTAGTCAATGAATTGCATCATTCAAAACAAAAGCGACCCGACGTGAGTGTGAATTGTGGCGATGACGAATTTCACCAGTTATCCCTGACTGAATGTTTTGTTGATATGTGGTCTCTGAGCAAACAAACAATATATCTTTATTCTTTTCCTATGTACTGGAACTAACCGTCAGTCTTTTCAAATGTTCAATAAAGACTTCTAGGCTGACGTCATCGGTAAATATGGTGGATCCTACCTGAGACTGGTTCGAGTGTTGGTTTTGATACCCACCATAGAGTCCATGTGCGTTCCCAATTGAATCAGAAATGGACATTGTGGATGGGTTGTTCAAATGGGTGGTGGATGGATTCAATCTGCTCAACAAAAACCTTCCTTGACTTTCTCCGTGGTTGGTCACTACATACCGTGGTATTGGAAACCGGTTCTTTAGCAAATCCCTAGCTTCTTCCTTGGGTGCTTCCAACAAATCTCTAAAATGTTCGTATTCTGGAAAGGTATGGTATCCCTCCTTTATCCATGCGGCTATAGTTTCGCCGTGATATATCACAATATGGAAAAATGTATCCAACAACAAAATTACATCCGGTTTTAGCGATCTAGAGTCTAGCAGTACCGGTGCTGGCGGTTCTTCCAATGAATAGGATGTTATGGTCGGCTGAATCATGGTCAACGAATTGTTCGTGTCCTCCCTGTATAAAGAGTGTCTAATAAATGCTGTTTCGTCAGGACTATTGTTGAAAACTGTGAGAAACGAACCTCTTCGTAAATGAAACATGAATTGTGGATAAATATTGAATTGTTCCAAAAGTGCAAACGACGCTGGATCGTCTTTCCGATAATCTGCTACCTTTTGACACAATTTTATCAACATTCGATCCACCCATCGAAGAACATCTGGTCCATCATCCAACTCGGCTTTGAAAATCGCCACGCGTGACATGAGAACTGCTGCTGCCTCTTGATCAAAACTGGATCGTATCATTGGACTTGTTGGTTCAACAATATCTCTCCTCACTGTGGTTATACGCAATCTAAATTGTCCTGCTGCATGTTGATATACTGTGGAAAACTGTACCAATCCCTTACCTGGTATCGAAGAACTTCGATTGCTTGCAACTTCAAAGTACATTCCAACCGTTATTCTTGGCGTCACACTACACAATTTCCATGCTATGGTGCCTCCTACTCCAATCTCTGTATCTGAAACATTGGTTGTTTTTCGATTCAAGGATACAACAGGCCCTATCACTCCACAAACTTTGAGATCTCTAGATAAACGTACTTCCATGATTCCATTGAATCCCATTTTCAAAATGTCTGTTCCTTCATATCTCTCAAATAATCTTTGGCAAGACTGTTTGAATACCGAGGCTTTAAATGAGTCAGATAGAACAAGAACCCCTCCCGTAGAGTTCACTAGATTCTTCATTTCCAGCATTCCAATCTGATCATAACATCCTGAAAGTATATCTACCGTATGTCCACTGGAACATATTCGTTGGGCAAGTCCTTCGTAAAATTTGCTCGCCTTTTTGAAATGTTTAGCCTGATCCTTTTCAATGTCATGGTGCGATCGGATCGATTCTCGAAGTTCTAATCCAACCACCTGTCCTGGCCCTATCGTACATGGTCCTCCGGCAAAAAGTATTATTCTACATCCAACATTGGGAAATGTGGCCTCTACAAGCGAGGCTGCAATGGACAATGCACATCCTGTAGCCCGTTGTTGCCGTTTATCTGATTCTATCGTCCACGGATCTCGCTGGATGGTTTCAATGATGGATGTCAGTGTCAATTCACATTCTCCCACTGAAAGTAAAAATTTGTTGGTGGGAATACTTGCTGGTCCTGGTCTCTGTAAATTGGTTGTGGGATATAGTCCAAGCATCTCTTGAACCTGGGTAGAACTATATTCTTTGTCTCCTCTGAATGTGTAACTGGTAAAAATCTCATTTGGTTTGATTTCATGGACATGAACTATCTTTCCATATGTAACGAGTCCAACAATAACTTCTTGTGGTAAAAGACTCAATGTCACTACAATGGTTTCCTTCAATGACAACAGCTCGTCCTCATCCAAACATGTATCAACTACAAATATAAAAATCGGTGAGAGCGGTGGTGGTAGTGCCAATACATACTCTATGGTTGTATTTTCTCCGCAAAGTTCTGGTGGCACATTGGATTCAGACATTTCATGATAACTTGGTGGGAAGGGATTTCTTTGCAAACAAAATGGACATGTCCATAATCTAGATTTCAAATCAATTTGACAGTATGGATTCAGAACAGCTCTACAGGGAGTTCTGCAAACTACGGGCTCGTACTGAACAAGTAAAATCGGCATTCCTAATCGTTCCTTTAGCGGGGTATACATGGCACTAATAGGAACAACCAACTTGGTAACCTCAGCCTTTGTAGATGGCCATACATTCCATGAAAATCGTATTCCGTCAGTCTCCTCAACTTGCGAATAATCCATTTTTATTAAACCCTGCAATGTTTTTTGATTGTTTATACTTTACCTGGATGTCACTACCTTGATAGGGATTTTATCCTTGAAGGCCGGCGATTCTGCCAGATATTCTAGGGCCTTGATTGATTCTGGATACATTGAAAGGGTGACAATGTGGTTGTTATCATACATATTTGTGGCCTTGACAATTCCCTTGGACTTGAATACCGTCAAC
>JAANSP010000180.1:0-27476 GCA_036850745.1 Homidia socia
CTATATACTTATTAACTACTAATTAATAAGTAACAGCACCAGAAAAATTACTGAAACACGACAGTATATCCAAATGCATATGATGACAGTGTAAATACGCTCATGTTAAAGCTATCAAAATGCAAATTAGACAAAATTAATGGATATTAAACATAATTTTGGAGAACCATTGTATTTTACCACTGTGTGTATTTAATATTGAGTTGTATTCGACGAAACAAAAACTCTACCCTATAGTGTCCTTTGGCTCAATCATAATCTAATCGCCTCTGCTTAAAAAGTATGTGTTAATAAAGCTGGAAAGATGCTTATCATCATTTTTGATTTGCGTAAGCCAAATTTTACTCTCAACTATATTTAATGAGTTTTTTAAAATGTATAACGTGAAGATTTTATGTTATCATCAGCAATTTACTTGTTTTAATATAGTAATAATGCATTTGATGCTTACTGACGTACCTGTAGATTTCCCAGCGGAGATGGCCCAGTCAATCATGGTAGTAACTTTTGCTTTCTCCTCAACCTCCGGATTGCAAACATTGAACTTTCCGTGAGAATCAAGACCAACAGTGTAGTAATTTCCTTTAATCCCGCTGAATAAAGCTGTTGCCGTTCCTGCCGAATCGGGAACTTGGCGATCCACGTTGTAAGTCTGGTATAAAGTATAAAATACGAATTTTTAAAATGTATGTCACATGCAGAAGCAAGGATTCAATAAGAGAGAGCGAGAGATTTAAACTCGGTTGGTATTGAGGAAATTAATATACGGTACTGTGAAACACATCCTAAAGAAAATTAATAAAGTCACTGAAAATTAAAACAGTACATGAACATTTACACAGAAATTGTTGGTCTTAAAAGAGTGCTATTCACTGTGCCAAAAATGATGTAAATGGGTCAAGGCTGCATTAAGTTGTGTACATAAATTAAAAGTGTTTAGTACATTAAGAGAATGTCAAGAAATTAAAGACTTCATTCCATCATGGAATTTCTTTAGCAAAGGAGAAACGAGAGACGCAGGTATATTTGATTAATATGGATGTTAGATAATGGGTAGAAAAACAGTTCACAATGTTACTTGCGTAGTATACATTTTTTGAGCAATTTATTTAAACACGTATCCACTTCCGTCCTTTTATCTTTCTGAATTTAATGTTGCATAAAATTCTTACTTTTGCTAGAGCAACATGTGGAAATTTCTCAAACGTCAAGTACCCCTCTTCTCCTGTCCGTCCTTCAAGTTGTCCCTTGAAAATCCGAGCTGCAGTAATAGTCGACAAGCCCATTCCATCGCCTATGAACAAGATAACGTTCTTTGCAACCCCATGGATTTTTCTTGGTTGTAAAGATTCTTTTATAGTTTTTCTTCCAAGCTCAAGCCAGAATTTGGAGTCTTCCGGGAATTAGTAGTGTAAGCCCAGGTAAATCAAAAAAGTGAAACAAAGGTTGTGCTTATATGAAAAGAATATTTTATCTCATCCGAGAAAAAGTTTCATTAACACACTATCTACCGTCTTGTAATCTAAAACTAGAACAACGTTAATTTATTCGTTACCTTCATCACCCGGAGCTTCGCTTAGACATCCGGTGCCGGCAAATGTGATCCAAAAGAACAGGCAGCGAATAAAGTCGCTAGGAACCCTACAGAAAATGCGACAATAATATTACTGATTACAAAGACGGAATTTCACTTCAAGTAGCCACTTAATTTTTTTACATATGTAGTAACGTTATTAAATAAATTTTAATTAAGAGAGATTAGTACAATCATCCTTTTACGTTTTTTATTTAAAAATTCAAGTTTATTTTATGACCATGACAATTCATGGTTAAATAATAAAGCCTTTGTTAGCCCATAGCTAGCTACAAAAATGGAGATAATTACAATGGATTTAAAAGGCAGTTGGAGACAAGATGACATCTTACCACTGCCAATATAATTTACTGGAAGTATCTGGTTCATAAACTAACATAGCATTGTGTTAGTTGTATCCTATGCAAAGGCTTCTTTAGCAACATTGGTTCATATTCAACAAATTAACTCAAAACTTTTATGACGACAATAAACCATTTGTTCATCATGGGGACAGTGACTAATGGGTATCACCAGGAAATATGAACGTTTTAAAAATCTTGTTATCATTGGAAGATTCATTGCACAATACTGTTAGTAATAATTATTCATTGGAGATTTAACGATATTTAATCCAAGCCACGTTTGGTAGCCATATGAGCATTTTGACTGCTGAAAATTAATAAGAAAATTCAATGTCAGCAGATATTTTCGATTCAAAAATACGAAGAATTCTGTACAAGTTGTGTAAATAATTCGTATATATCCAAGCTATAAAAATATCAGTGAAAATGCACAGGAAATTAACGATTGTAAATACAGAGACAATCTAGTTTTTTGAGAACTAACAGTTTTTAGGACACATCTTAACTGTTTTTTTAGCTTGGGTTAGCTTGAATTTTGCATAGTTGTGTTTTAGTTTGTTCGTCCGACTGTATTACTACGCATTGAATTTGACTTTAACAACTTTCATACAGCAGTTTATGGTCTCATCCCATGCAATTTAGAAACTTGTATTTATTTTTGTTACAGTGAATCAAAAGTTGCATCTTTTGTTCAGACATTCAGTAAATTCAGCTTACTTTAGCCTTTCAGCGGATTTGGAGTGGTTCAAATCTGTCTATGCTTCTGTCTATACTTATTGTCATCTTTCAACTACCTATTTGCCATCATGACTAGTTTATAGTGTACTTTTAAAAGTTGACATTTCAGCTAAAAACTAGGTGTGTTTATCTTCCTGTAGCAGACAGAAAAGCAAACATTACCTGCCACAGGGAAAATTAATTTCCACAATTTCCTGAAAATTTTTTCATGAAACATTGCCCTTCTATGCACTTAAAGTGTCCAGTGACCTTTACCGTTACTCTTTAGATTTAGGCGCGTCTCCAATACCAATGCAGCAGTGGGTAGATGATCAAACTCATGAAGAAAGCTACCTGCTTTTTGTCTCTGCTAAAAATCTGGACTGGGAAAAATATGAATTACATTTGCAAAGGTCATCTTTATGAGTGATGTGATTTTCTAGTTTATCTGATTTCACTCTGTACAACTTTATACAACTTTGTATAAATATTACTTTGCAAAAGCATTCTTAAACATGGCAATTGTATCTTGGGACTAGTTGAAGTTATATTATACTAATTTTGGTAGCTGAAACTTTCTCCAACACATTAACTTTTCAGGTAGGTGGATATTCTGCTGCTGTAATAGTATATCTTACAAGGAAACCTCCACCCACATCTCCTATTGCACATTTAGGAGAATACAGCGAAAACTGAAATTCGATCACACATTTGCTTTCTTATTTCTGTCATACAATGCCAAAACCAACCATCTCTATTTGTCCGTTCCTGACAAACGTTGTTTTTGTACGCTCTGTGCTTAGCTTTGTGTTGGACCGTGAATGTCATACCCAGAATCACGTTTGATACAGGTAATGCTGGTTGTGGATCTCGTCATTATCAAAAGCTTCGAAAAATAGGCAGAACAGAAAGTCATTTCAGTCCTAGTCGGAGAACTGAAACTGTATCATATTATTTTATCAGTATTTTCTACAGACAAGGTTTATTTGACTCCTGAGAATTTAACACTTTCGTAGTATTACAACAGATCAGTATATTTATACAAATAGAGAGATAAAGCTATATTTAACATCAATAAATTGCATGTTCACCTTATATTACAAAGTATCAACCAATATTTCAATAAGTCTACTTGAACCATAAAATGAAAGCATACATTTCCGATATCACTTATTTATAGCTAGAAATAATAAAAGCGGCAATGATGATATTCGCTTTTGAAAGTCTAACTCTGACGTTGTCAATATTTTTACTGTTGTGAAGTATTCCTGCTGACTTGATCTAATCAATGCTACTTTAAAATTCAACCATGTGAATGAAATGAATAAATAAATGCACACCTGGTGAACAGAATGCCAGGAAGAGATGCTCCAAAACTACATTTTACATTTTGTATTCATTTTGCTTGTACAACGTGGGTGTATTGTAGACACACTTCAAAGAGTCCAATTTCGGAATTTTTTAGTCGTCTGCCTGTACTCATTTGTACTCATGTAGCAGTTACAACTTGCAATAGCAGGAGTTGTAGCAACACGGGATAGAAGGAAAATTTACATGATTACGAAAACTACTGAACTCATACAAAATCGAGGTATTTAATCCATGCGATCTAAAACATTATCTATCTCTAATGCGAAGCCAAAAAATAGTTGTGAAACCCAAAACTATAAAGGAAGTATTCAATTTCCAAGTATTAGAATTTTCAATGAAACATGTATTCTTAAAGCTTTAATGATTTTTGATTTAATACGCTCTGGTCAAAAGACTGGCATCATTCACAATGAAATTTTCCTTAAGTTGCTAGTACTTTTTTGAAGTTGACGAACATATACCCTGTGGCGGTGGTACTTTATATTTTTGCCAAATTTTCGACTACAAACTGTTGCCATTTTGAGGTTTTTGTTTATATAAATACCGAAATATAAACACACAATGGTTTTTCTATTAATTATCATTCCCTGTCTCCAAGATTTAAATAAAATACATAACACTTGGTAGTAAATAGCTTCCAGAGAAAGTTTAACCGTCAGCTTTACTTTTCCTCTATGTCAACATGCATTTCAATGACAAACCTCTTGTGTCATGTTGAGAGGAGCAACATGCGGATAATGTGAGAGAGAACTTATTTCTACTTGTCAAATAACAAGTGCTTAAGTGCGTGATACGTGATGGGACATAAATGAATGTTTGGACTAGGTATGCGGATTGTTGAAGTGTACTTTATCCAGCTCGAGTTTCCAGGTTTTACTTTATGCTAAAAGTCTTTTGTATGGTCTTTTATGGGCTAATAAATTGACAAGAAATATTACATGTATCGCAATCAACAACATCACGTAGTGAACAATTACAATTTTATCAGAGTGGTAAGTTGTGAGAGCAGCAGAGCGTACATTTATACATGACATCTATCATCTTAGTGAATGATTTTCTTTTGACAAGTTTGAACAATAAACAATATTGATGTGTAAATAAAACATGGAACAATTCGAATAAATATTTATTCCAATGCTTCTTCCTTTCTTCTAATTAAAAAATCGCATGTTTCTTTTCTACACTGTTCCTTCTGCTGTAGAAAAAGTAGTTCATGTCAGTCATTTTAATAAAACTAAAAGCAAAAAAGAATTATATCATTACCTCATCTTTTGTATGAAATACTTTGTTCCCTTTACAGTTTCCAAGAGTATTGATATTTTCAGCAATTTGTCCCCAAGTCGAAATTTTGAAATAAAATTAACTGAGATACAGGAAAATTGACAAAGTAGAAATCTCAAGTATGCCTGAAGTTTTCATAAAATGCCGATTGATTGGCAAAGAAGGTTCATCAGAAAACGTGGGTGCTATTTAGCGCCTGCTTTTTACAAAGATGAAAGAAAAAGTAGTCAATAAACAATAAAAAGCTATACTTCACAAGCCTCCTGTTGCAAAGAAAAATGACGGCGTGGTTATTAGTACTAGTACTATATATTATGATGACTTTTAAAAGCCTAACCAAAGAAAAGCAAAGTGCAACAACTTCTTTGCACTCAAACAAAAAAAGCATAAAAAATATTAATAGTCAATCGACGGGAACACGACACAACGCTGTCTGCACAAACACACGGAGCACCAAAAAACTTTCCACCCGCAAACGTTCGCACTTTTTCTCACTCGTAGTCGTTAGATAACCCACGATATAGAATTTTGTAAACAAACGTTTTTTACTTTATTTGCCCAACTTTGTGCCCGTCGCTTTAAAGGAGAACTATATAGCTGCAAAAAATATAAAATTCGCTTGAGCAACTCTTTTATTTAGCGACAACGAAATGTCAAAAATATAAAGTTTTATTTTATAAATAGTAGACACATAGGATACATTGATTGACGTCGTCAGGCTTCTTCTCCGTATTTTTTGCAGAGAGTGAAAAACGAAATCAACGTGACTGCTGGTAACATAATAATATAGAACACAAGGGAAAACGTGCGACTTTTCTTGCTTTTGGGAAGACAAACGGAGCTTTACTGCTGCTGCTGCTTCATAAAATCAAATGGCATATACATATTTATCATTTCATGCCACCGATATAAAAAAAGTACAAGTTCACTTTGATTGGCTTGAATGCTACAGAAGCATAGCAGCGTTGATGTAGTGACGTTGACGATGGAAGCGATCATGATGGATGATGATGAAGCTGCTTCTGTTAGCAGGGGTTCTTAAAAAGTATGTTATTTGCACTTATGTAATAAAATATTATAAGTTGCTGACTCTAGAAAGTCACAAATCTCATTCCAATGCACGCAAATAAGGTATACATAAAAAATTGAATGTTGGACTTATTATATTCTTACTATTTTTTTCCTTTCTTTATGATGATATGTAGCAGACGTTTTTATGGGAAATTGGAAAATTGCTAACAAGTCTTTCATTCAAGTTTAGCTATCGACTTGACATCATACAGCATGTAGAGAATAAATTAGCGAATAAACTGAGTACTAGTCACTCGACATTTCTGACACTACCGCGATAACTGTAGCACGCGCTCTCTAAACCATTACCAATCCAGAACATCATCGATGAAAATACCTACGCAACTGTTTAATTTTTACTGTCAGAAAAAGATTTAGGTATTTATGTGGTTTATTGTGATGTCTGATTGAATCATATTTCATTATATGGACGTGGAAAAGATCACAACATTGTAATTAGCACTGTTGTTATTTTTTTAGTCAACTTGATATTAGTAATATTTTAAATATTCTTTGGAAATAGATACGCTTCAAAAAAATTAGACTGAGGAATTCGCAATGACAATAAAACTGATATTAAATCAAACTTACAGCCTAGTTTATCATTTTATCATCGTCTTGGCAGAAGCCATTTTCAAACAGAAGACATACAAAATATGAAATAATTTATTAGGCAGATGAAGCAAAAAAATGCGAAACAAGAGCTGTGCTCGTGTGATTGGAAACCACAAATTTTATATTATTTGGCATTTATTTCCAGTTATACATTCATAATATTCCACAAGACTATAATAAAACCCTGCTAAACAAATATATTTTATTATGACATTTTATACTTATATGGATTTTCCAAATGAAAACAGTCTAATGATACTAGTTCACTGTTCCTATCTCGCAGCAGATATTTTCACCTTGAAACATGACTTTAATTTCCTAATAAACGTATGTAATTTCAAATTATTCTACTGACTCTTAGTCGGAGACTGCGTGAAATGCCGAAAACAAATGAAAAACTTGACTCGATTAAGATGACTAGCATCTATAAAAGGGATGTGGTATTGCGTGTGTGAATTTTTGGTAGTAATGCTAGTAGTAGTAGTGTGTACGTTTCACATTGTCTCATCATCATCACTCGCTAATGACCAGAAAGGATGATTTATAATCATTTGTCGTTGTGACACTGACAAAGTGACAAACAGCTCGTCATCATGTTTTAATGGTGTAGTAAGTAATGCTGGTATTTTTAGTATTTATAATCCAGTTTTATAAATTTGACAACGTTTATTTCATCTGTTTGTACTTTTAGTCCTTCACACACACTGGCATTGAACTGGTTCATTTTTCCACTCCATAAACTTTGAAAAAGACAGACGAATATTAGAGATACTTAAGAGTTGTTTGATTTATGGAGGCTGTTGCGTAAAAGTTGCGAGTGGAAAAGAAAAGGGATTTACTTGTAACATGCGTAAAGACATCTTGTTTCGTAACGAAGTGCAACTAGTATCTATTTGTTGTTTTATTTAGTTTGTTTCCAATGCAAATATTTTTACACCTGACTGAAAGGAGTATGCGAAAAATCGAGTTAATTTCCTGTTCCATTTTTCGATTCAATCAACTTCAATTAAAGAGAATTTCTCTGTTCTCAGAAACTGACATAGCGAAATCAAGTTATAAAATTGGTTAAATTGTAAAGCATGCCACGTTATCATGGAAATTGGAAAATTATTACATTTATTTTCTCATTAATAGCAAACATAGATAAATAATAGATTAATCAATATATGCAATGCATACTTAATTGCAAGCAAACGAATACGGAAAAATGTTGTTTGTTTGCAAAAAAATAATCAATGAAAATAAATAGGCCATATTTTATCAGAGCTGTCCTCATCATAACACAGACACCATATTAACGATGAAATTCTTGGAAATTAACAATTCACCTATTCGAATTTGAACTACTTACCTATTCAGGTATTTGCTTCTAGTTAAAATTTATCTTCATGTGATGATTTCATGGATTGACCCAACTTTAATTTTAAATTTTACACGTGCCTTTTTTCAAATACACCATTTGGTGGGACAACATCGAATCCTATGAAACGTGTGCATTTAATTGTAAGCATTTCATTTTTTAAGCAATAACATTATTTGCCTCCGGAAAGGTCAGTCATACCGTCACGCGTGTGACGTGTCTGAGCTACATAATTATCATATCTGCTAGTCTATTTTTTATTATCATCAAATGCACATACATACCAATCTTATATTTTGTATTGCTGAGCAGATACTATCATCCTGCTACTCAAAGTTTTATCTTGTGCAGGACATAGTCAATGAATGGTGTAAATAAATACAAACTGATACTGATTTGTAAACAGGTGTATCCAGCATGAATGAAAAATTAAAAGTGATAAAAGAACATTAATTGGCTTTGACATAGTACATAATATGTGGAGCAAGCAACTGGGCAAGCAAAGTACCAAAAATTTCATGAAAAATGTCCCCGTAATCTTATTCGATAGCTGTTTAAGAATTTAACCGTTTGCATAAGTAATATTTAAACATTCAGTGTTATTGCAAATGCAATTCCAACCAGAACATCATACCTACCTTATAGCCATATGTATTCAAAACTTTTTACCCAGGCGCATTAATACATACATAAATACAATTATATTGAAACAATAGATCCTAATGAGTCGTATCGCACATGCCATTATAATGGCATAATAATTCATAATAATGCATTATTATGAAACAGGAACTTGTATATGAAAAGGTTTTTTTCATTTTCCAAAGTAATGCCAAATCAGGAGATACATATTAGAAGTAAACGGAAAAAAAGTATCCATAGCCTCCTCGTAAGTCATGCTAGGAACAAAATGAAGCAGGAATAAAAAACCAGAGCGAGTTAGCTGAAGACCGTGTGATATCTCTGAATCTCTATTAAATCTAGGCCAAAAGAACGCGTACTGCAGAATAATGTTACAACAAATCACAGCAGCAGCGACAACTTATATGCCAAAAGTAGATAAGATGCATGCAGCACACAGGTAATGTAGCATACGATTCGACTCCTATAGTTCTTGTAGAAATATGTAGTAAGACAGCACGCTCTTTCAGATTTGCTTATACACTGACACGACAACTCGCTTGCCCTTGACAAAAATTTAATTAATGGATGTAACAAAGTAAAATTTAAATTTAAAATTAGGTATCTAACTTAATGCACGATTGTATTTATTTAAGGAGAGTCTGGAGATAAATTGATGCATTTAGATAATCTGTCAAATAATTACATGTTTATTAGATTTTTATTGAAAATTGTGAACGACATGATTCATAAAATGAAGCTGCAGATCCTCAAGAAGTTAATGAAACTAACTACTGTTCCTATATACCAAAATATCAATGTCAGGCAGGATAAACAAGCAACATCAATACTAGTAACACAATTCACACAAAGTCAGTAATTCATCCAATAATCATGACATTTCTTTCTCAAATTAGCATCATAAAACAGAATCATTATCATCATGCCGTTGGAAGGTAGGTATACTCATTGCAAGGTTCAGTTGTTGATATTGGAATGGTTTCACCAGGTTTCCACCGTGTCTATTCAGAAAGGTCATCTTTGAAAAGCAATCTGCTCAATATCGCCATTAAAACCGATATGTGATAGTTCCATTCACTGGTTAACTTCATTCAAGTTCTCTTATTTGCCTCTTATTGCACAATATGGTTGCATATGATGCGCATATGACGCACTCATAAACAACCCAACGCATCCACAATACGTGTATTTGTTGTCGTGAACTTGATTTCATTCAAAATTAGTTAATTAGTTACCTATAATAAGCATGCATCGTTGCCGCGACCTTAGATTAAATTACCGGTTCTCGCACTGCAAGCTTACCAAGTGAGTATTAAAGGAAAATTATTGATATTTTCAATTTGAGTCTGATTCAGAGTACCTCATTCAAAAACATTTTTTCAAAAGTAAAGGTATTGGAACCTTGATGTAAAGCCTGCATTTGAAACTATACACAAGATATTCAGTATTCGCAACACACCTTTCATACTATTCTTTCGTGTTGCATCAAGTTACTAAATTTATTATTCCAGTCAAGATTGTAAAAATACCAAAATGATAGTTTAGGGATAATCACTGCTAAAAAGTTAATAAAAATTAATGCAGTGATAATAAATTGGAAGTCAATATTTTTGATATTTTTTCCTTACAATAGTACAATAAATATTGAATGTTTTTTTGCATTCATGTGTAACTGCAGAAATTTTGTGCAATGATATTGCGCAATTTATGCTTCTTATTTATTACCGACGTTTATTTCCGTTCTTTTAATACGAATTTGTTTCGATTTTCTGTAAAATATATTAGTATTCTGTATTTAATTCAAATAAATTGCTGTGAAATTTTCAAAAAATGCATTTTTTAGTTCCGTGTTGCAACTCGGCATGAAAATGAGATGAAAATTGATGCTGTTCATTTTTTGGTATTCTTCACCAGGCATGACTTCATAGATTTCAATGGGTTTATGGATAACTAATAATATGGGACTTATATAATAATAGCAAAAGCTGCACATGCATTTTTCGTTAACAAATTGGATACATAAATAAGGAAAAGCTAAAATCAGTCAAATGCAAGATGAAACAATGTTTTCTCTCTTGTGAATAGCAAGTATTTGCGAATTGTAAATATTTACAGATACTATTTTCTAGTCACCTTTGTTTGCACTGTAGCAATTATGATGCTCAATAATACTCGCTATGGGCAGCGCAAATGACATCCATCTTTCATCAATAGTGAAAGTAATGGAGGGCTCTATGCTTCAAGATAATGGTTACTATTTATTTAAAGTTTCATTTTCCCTTAAGAATAATGTGTGAAATATGATGGATTTTCAAATAGCGTACACACATACTATATAATATAAGATACTTAGTTAGTACAAAAAGGCCCCATTTGGAAGGAAAAAGTGGAACACTAAAAAGAATGACATGTGTTTGATGACAGTTTTCACGGTTTCAAATGTTATTTAGAGAGACCAGTAGATCATTATGTTATAAATAAGAGTGATGATGAATTTAACAATTCATACATTAAAGTGGTTGCAAGAGATGAACGTCAGGTTTCTTGTCCAGACAAATTCCTAAACGTTTGAAGTATTAAACATAATTATAAAAAATAAACTTTGACCAAAATTTTGAGTGGTTTTTTTCTCAATCTAAATTGAATCTCACCAGAAAATAACATCATCATTTTAATTTTTTCCAAATTTCAAGTGACAGCAAAAAAGTTTTAAGGTGATTGATATTTTTGTAGTGGTGAGCATATAAAAGAAACGTGCACTCAGAAAAACTGTCTATTTCAGGGTCTGTGTCAATGTCAGCAATGTCGAAAACAACTCATTTAAAAAATTAGAGTAGGGCGAGATCAGTATATGAAGCTTACTTGTGTGCAAATTTGACATAGGATAACTCTAATCCTATTGCAACGTATATGTCCATCTTGAAAACAAATCTGTTCTATGCAATTGTTAAGTGGATACAAAGTGACTGTTACAAAGTTTGCGCTATAAGAGTAAACGGTGGATGGATATATTATGTGGAGTAGTGGTGGTTTATGAAACCTTTTACTCAAATCTAGGTTGATATCAATCTCCCGTTGAGAATCACCCACAGTTTTACCCTTGCATATTGTATTTATGCAAACAGCAGACAGCACTGAATGATTTTAAGTATTTCACTGTCAATCGCTAATGAAGTGATTTAAAAACTTGGTTGAAATATGCCCACCACCACCACTACCACTGGTACGAGATTGTGTGGTATCATCATAGTAGTATCATTGTAGTAACTTTTTACACACTAGTGCTGCTGAAAGAGAGAAAGATTTCAGCCAGAGTGAAACTTAATGATTTGTTGCACGAAACGACAAAGACGGCAAGCAGTTTGGTCCAAACAAATCTTCTACCATTTTATACATTTCATAGATTTCAGGCCATCAAAGCTGCACAATTACATTAAATGATATATGGAGTGGACGTTGTATGCATTACCACATTGAATGTTACTGCTGCTTTGTGTTGATGTAGTTGGCGACGTTTAACTTCATTTCAGTTTCACCCTTCTTTTCCATTCATCCATAATACGTACTGACAGATCCAAACTTAATAATAATTAGTCATAATAATAACGAACAATATCCTTTCCAACCGGCATTACAAAAACTTAGAACACCAACTAAACATTATTAGCAAATATACTGATGATAATGATTCTCTGTGTTGTTACTTGCTAATGTCATTTATTTAGCATTTCCTCTCTGATACATTTACTCATCTTGTTAACGTACTCTGGCAGGTCTCGTCTTGTTTTCTGACGTGTATACATGGTTAGTGTACTTGTCTAATAATATTATTCAGTATTTTTCATCCGTCAAGTATTATGTATTCATGCTATTTTGCGCACTGATACTACTTTTGTGAGGATCCCATTTTTCTAAACTATGCGTTGCTTTGTTTGTTTAATTTGAGAATAACGGATTTTGAAACTGAGTCAATAAGTATGAATTGTGACCATGCATGCTGCAATGTCTCGTCTAATTATATTTCACGGTGACACTACTGACTTACTGAACTAAAGACGCTTTTCAGAATCTCTTTCATTCTACTCACAACCATGTACTAATGCCCAATGTCCAGTACTACTGTAGAACCACAGTATTAGCTGCATTCAGCACAGCAATAAAGACAATCATAAATAATCGCTTCTCATCTCATGTAATGTAGACAGTAAAAGTAGAGTATTGGTGTGCTTTTAATAGATTGTCTTATTATATTTATGAGTCCAATTGACACACTGTATTCTGACTTTGGTCTGGCTGACACATTTCCGCAGTGACCAACTGATGAATTATATATACATGTATAACATATTACAGGTGCATTTTAGGTATATGACTGTATGTGTGTATGCATTTGAGCACAAAGACAATTAGGAGCAAAGAAAGGAAAATGGTGAGTTGAAGCGGAAAAGTTCTTTGAGGAAATCCATGACACAGTGTTCAAATAAACCATACGACTGCTTTGAACGCACGACTTGCTACACCTGTGGAAAGAAGGAACATATCTAATAATAATAACAATAATAACAAGTATGCGTTTGTTGTAACCGAGTGGTCATCATCAGCCACCCTCAGTATATTCATTGTTGTTCCGCATATCATTACTAACCCAATCCACTTACATCCTTTTCCTTCACTGTTATAATTAGCTGTTTGTCCTATACTTGGATTTAACAGGGTTAGGATCATGCCGTAAGAGTTGATGACACCGTAGGAAAGTAATATAAGGAGAGCAACAATATATATTTATTACGGATAACCACTGCTATGAAACATGGCCTGCAATTCATCAGCGAAAGTCAAACTTTACTTTAGTTTTTATGGTCACAAGAAACAGAACAAACCTTGCGGTTGTCTGCTAAAGAAAACCCTGATTTTCTCCCCTCATCTCTTTTTTCTATTGCTTTTCTAAATCTAGAAATTCGTTTCATTTTTTTTCTCCATGAAATGTCAATTGTAAAGCTTTGATCGTTTTCAGCATGAATGGAGGTGAAAGCAATCAAGGGATTTTTTGCAAGTGCTCTGGAAGATGTGAATTTAGGAAACATAAAGAAACGCGATTACTAAGAAAAAACAACAACGTTTGAGAACAGAAAAAAGAAACCATCGTGTGATAAACTTATAAGGACAAATACTCTAACAAACAGTTAAGACTAGCGACAATGTTTTGCTCAGAAAGATATCTGGTTCTCATGCTGGTGACAGTTTTTAGTTATTCTAGATATACAGGATGTGCGAGTTTAACAAGCAATATTGGAGCAGCAACAAATTGGGCTTCAAGGTCGACCAACCACACAGAAAGACAAGGGAGACAACAACATAGTGGCATTAGTAGTATTAATTTTAGTAGTGATAGTTATAAAGCAAGTAATAATCTTCGTAGAGATGGTAGTACAAATTTTAACAAAGGTGTAGATCCCCAATCATCGTACTCAATAACACCAAGTTTTTCCTACCAGTATCACACAAATGATCACGAGCATCTCAATAGAATCGTGGCAGCTCATCAAAATTTGCCTTCCAATAATTTCAACAGTGTTGCCAGTGGCGGCAGTATTAGTGATGGTGGCTCTACTATTAATAGTGGCAGCATCCATGTAGCCGAAAGCTTTCCTTCAAGTGATACAGCAAAACTGGAAAGTGTATCTGGCGAGAGACGAAGCGATGTAGCAGTCACAGATTTGCCGAGAACCAGCATATCATACCCCGGATTCGACTTTTCTGCGTATCAAAACCAGAATCATGTTTGGTCTAATGCTCAAGAGAGTGAACGCAGGGAAGAAGACAAACATGATGATCAACAACACAAGCAAAATCAGTTTGTGTCGGAGCCCATAGCAGTTTCACAGGAAAAGTACTTATCGCAGAATGGAGAGGCAGGTGAATTACAGGATAATGCCACTCGAATCCCAAATCCCTCTTCACCCTTGCATCTCAGACAGCCTACAACAATAAAAAGTGAAGAAATCCGGAATAATTCAACAGTAAATGTGTATCCACGCCTACCCAAAAATCATCAGACTTCTAACGGAACTCCAATTACGTATCAAGGTCAGCAGCAGCAGCAGACTCAGCAAATGAACACAGCTGCCAGCTATTCCTACCGTGATACTTACAGTGGCGAGCATGAGGCAGACATTTCCACTGCCCGATCAATGCCAGCACTCGTGAAAGGAAACCCATCAACACTTGCTTTTTCTACAGGAAGGCTACCAGTAGGAGGAAAGAGGAAAATATTGCAGTCGAGAGCGGACACTTACGCAGCGGATGACGATGCGGTTGCCGGGCAGGATGAGGAGGATGACGAACATAACCATTATTATGATCATGGGGATGAGCAGTATGCACAGGGACAGGGGGAAGCGTACGAACATGATCATGGACACGATCATGGTGGGGACAACACTGAAAATGACTATTATTATGGTAACAATGCAAACAGTGTGTACGGTGCTCCTGCAATCGACCCTGCGTTGAGAGACTTTGGGGGAAAACCTGGTGAAGGGGGAGGAGGAGGACCCCTTCTCTCTGGACCAGGGGGGCCAGGAGGATTCGGAGGACCCCCACTACTACCACCAGGACCAATTAAGGGATCCATTGATTACATTCTGATTCCTTTGATACTCATTGGGCTGGCTGGACCAATTTTCGTCGTTCTGTACGTTGTTTTGGGAGGTTTTGAATACAGACTTGCGCCAATTACAAGGAGTCTCAAAAGTAGCTACGCTGATTATCAGGTCTGGAGGTTTTAATAATTAAACTTAATTTAATTGTTTTTTTCTTGTCGATTCGGCAATGTTTATGAAATGTTTAGAAAATTATTATAATAATTCATATACTTGCATTTTCGCATGTACTTTCAAAAGCCATACATAGACAGTGCCACATCATCCGTTGGAAGAGCCCTGGAAAAATATGAATGCCCTGACTACGCAGCCTGTCGTGTAAGAGGATTTTATAAACAACTGGGTCTTCAAAACAGTACTACCAACACGATAGAAATGTAAGTCCCACTTTTCTCAATTCTAAAATTTAAGAGAGAAAATTGGCAAAACCATGCTACTACCACCCACATCATTTTTCCTACATGAGTTGATACTGGGACATAACCAAGTTTCATAAAATGATTGGGGTTAAGACTGAAACTAAAGTATGCGTAGGTAGTTATTTTTATTAAATTTCTGTCAGGAAAGTTGCCATTATGATGGCATTTCCTCGATGGAAACAAGATGAAAGCATTTTCAACGATCAATTTAAAACTTTATTATTGATGAACTCCACACTGCTCTTGTATTGTTCCTCTGGACAATTTACCATTTGCTAATTTATTCAATGCTTTGCACGAACAATAGAAAGATCATGCTGCTTTGCTCACACAATGACATCGCAATGCCATGCATGTAACAAAGGGGAGTAGTAGAAGGCATTTACTTTCCGCCTGTGTATGTAATTTAGCTTGCTGCACATCTTTCATCTCGTGAATATATGAATCCATTGTGTTTTGCAACTTTACATACTCCACTCGCAAGTAGAATGAGTGGATGAAAGGGAAGTCCATTTTTCGCATCAGACATCTCTCCTTCACTCTTCTTTCCCTACTCGCTTTGGGTTTTCGGTTGTTGTGGTTAGCCCTGTCCTGTAGCCACTACTACTATAATAAACGATAGACAAAGTTCAATTTTCATGTGAATACGAATTGTGCCAAAAGCACTATTTTGCTTCAGTACAGCATGCATTAGACCATGCACTTTGTACACACCTATACTTATTAATAATTCTACACAATGCCCCTATGAAAAGCTTTACTATAAAAGGAGAGCTGCAATAGTGCGTTGCTAGTTGTAATACACTTTTGCTGTATTTATTTTTTACTGGTATGTCACTTTTACAAAATGTACAAATCACTACTGTTGTGTAAGTATAAGTGACCAGGACCAGTCCTCCCTCTCCATTTTCATTGACCTTTTTTCCCTCTTTCTCCTTTAGTACAGTAACTGACTCGCGGGTTCCATCACCGCAAATTCTATTTCATCTGCTCTACTTACTCTCATTGATTTCCAAAAATTCTGGCTTCCAGTGAAGTTAATAATATAATATTATACAATCATGCACCAACTCGCTCACCATCTGCTTCAGTGAATTCTTCTGAAGTCAATGAAATGCATGCATGGTTATTTTGCATTTGATATAACAAGTAATTTGTTTGAAAATGTTCATTCAATGTCACAAACTAGAAATGCCAAACTCCAAGAAAGCTTTTAAATCAAAAAAATGTCGTTTCAAAGACAAATTACCTTCTCCTTGATTTTCAAATTTGCACATTATCTTTTGTTTGTTTTAAAAAAATGTATGTTTTACAGAGTACTTAAAATAAAGGATTCATTATTAGCATTTTACCACACCACGTATGTATCATGTTGCAATTAATTAGCAGAGAAATAACAAAATCATCAAACAAATTCAGAAACATGTGCAGACTTTTCCTTCTAGGGTTTTACTTACTGTCATCGACAGTAGAATTACTAAATTTACCCTCTACTTCTTCAGTTTTAAAATAAAGACAAAAAGGGATCCTCATATGAGTTTACTTTGATATCAAATAAAATAAATAAGCCGATTTGCTGGTATCTCACTTATGAAGCTGATAAAAAAATTTGAATGAGTGGCAATATATTTTACTATTCACCCAAAATATTTTGTTCTGATAAACTATATAGCTTCTAGCGAAATATTTTATGCTACACAAATATAAGGTCATACAATCTATATGTTACATGTTTATGATTAGAAACATGATTATTTGCTGTACTCTCTTATTTTAACAGACATAGGTATATTACCAACGTAAAATGGGTAAATTATACATCAACTTTTTCATCTTGAAGAAGAAAAACGATAAAAATCAAAGATGAAACATTAAAAATCGAGAATTCATTCGCTCATCATCTTCATCTTCTCTTGGTAGTTGTAGCAACAGCAGCACAACAATATAAAAGAAAATATAACGTGCCATGTTGCGCACCTGAGCAGTGAAACCATGAAACATTACACATATCTCTCATCATTCAAATCTCTCATTTTATTTTCTTCCTTTTTCATTCAAAATCTACTACATACTACAAACAGCAGCATCTAAGTTACAGCCTTGAAGGAAAACATGTAATAAATGGGTAGGGCCTAAACCTACAAACTAAAATAGTAATAATACTATTATAACATTCCCCGCATAAGTATCCTAAAATGCATTTTTTTCTTCGTCTACAATTAAAAAAGCAAGAAAGATGTTGCCGTACCTTTTTTCTGCCTGTCAGTCATAACCCCTGTGTATTTACTATGCAGTCGATGGTGGTTGTTCAAGTCTCTATGTGCGCGTACTTGATTTTTTCCGTTTACATTTCTTCTGATTCTTTTTTGCATTCGCATGCGGAACGAGAGAGACGTTGTTATCCTCACACTATCATATACCCACACGTAGAAAATGAATAACCAGAAGGATTTTTTTCTCTTTTCTTCTTTTCAAAATGAAGATGAGGATGAGGGCAGAGAGAGATGCAACAACAGCAGCATTATAATAAACACATTATATGATGCAAAATGCTATTTATTATTATTAATATTATTATATTTGTTATCATTGCTACGATCCATAAAAAAGAAAGTGGTGATGAATCGTATTTTTATGCTTGCGATGTTAACTTGGTTTGTTTGAGATTTCAAAGAATTACTTTTAATTTAACGAGTGTAAAAACGAACCATTTTATTATTATTTTTTCTCGAAAGAAGCGGAATGCACACAAATGTTTAGTTAATCTTATATGCTTTTATAAAGTATGCAAAATATAAACAAGCACGTTACGTTCGTTCGTGAACTCCGATATAAATTGCACATACTAGACAGCATAAAAACAGTCGGAATTTAATAGTGCTCATCACCCATGGCTAAAAAATACACCAGATTTTATAGCCAAGTCCGAAGTAAGTTGCTACACTAGTGCATCATCATCAGATGCAGTTTTACTGTGGAAGTCGAGCACAGAGAGAAATATTTGACCTACCTTTTTTTACTGGCTCTGCTTCTTGGTGTGTGGTGGTGAAGGTTATTTATTAGAAAATAGTTGGCTGCCACTTTTACCATCATCACCCACCACCATCATCATTAATGATAATGATGTTGCTGTGCTATCTTCATCTGGCATTCATGTGCTTTATACCTAGAAGTAGAGTAAACAGATCATGTACTCCATGAATTCAATAAAATAGCACGATTTTTCATTTCAATCCATTTGCCCACCTTCTCAACTTTTGTAAACAGTAGTAGTGCTAGGATGATGAGCAAAAAATTGATACATTATTTGGGTGTAAGCTGAGCCGCTGTTCTAGAAACCCTAGCAATGCCTCAAAAACTTTTAAATTGCACACATGCAATTTTTACGATGCACATGTATTCAATATGAAACATTGTTATAGGATTATAAATACCTTGTATTAAAAAAATTGGGCCAGACAGATAAAAAATTACAAAAAGAAATTATATTTACGCAAATTAAATATTTAGAGAAGATTTTTACACGTAAAAGTTTTTCTTGCTTGTCTTAAAATTGAAAAAAAAATGTCCATTGTGGGCAACTTGTCTATTTTTGACTGCCATTGTAGGGATTTTTTAATAAAAATAAACTTTATTGCTTGTACAATCTTTCTGTAAGGTGTTTATAGTAAAAAAAATTAGAGATAACCTGATGCGTGCATTTTTACTGGTTTTTGTCACCTGCAGATAGTATGTAATTTCATCTTTTTGACATTTCAGTAGTTGCTCCTTTGATACGCAATGCACGTCCATGGACAACCACTACCAGTAAATAAATCGGCAAAATTCTTTCAACAGCAAGAGTGTGCACTAGGTCATAGGTTAACTTGATAATAAAAAATAATGTGTTACTTTTCATGTTCAAAGTCAGAAAGTAGTGTCAATTGTCACCCTTTTTTAAAAATATATGACTAAATTATAACATCATGTTCAAAGTCAGAAAGTAGTGTCAATTGTCACCCTTTTTTAAAAATATATGATTAAATTATAATGCACTTGGTTTCTCTATGATCATCAGCATGGTTACCGTTACGACACTGACTGACAAGTAATAATAAATATAAGTAACCAACGAACCTTTGTATAATTATGAGTAACGTTAGAGAGAAGGAGATCGGCAGCGAGACCGGATTTGGTGCATCTTTATTCTATCTACATAGCTGCTCGACAGAGTGTGTTTTCAACAATTAAGCAACAACTTTACTTCTCACATCACACATGATGATGATGATGATTTGAATACACCCAAGTTTGCATGATGATGATATCCTGGTCTCATCTCACCTTTTACTGCGTGTACGTGTTATCAGACAGTCGACAGTCTGCTAGGTGAACAACTGCATCGTCATCATCATATTTATCATCATCATCGCCCAGCAGCATGAGCCACAGCCATAACAATAGCTATGAGAATAATAATAATAACACAGCATTTTTGTGGCCAATTGGCTTAATAAGAAAAAGAGCGATAAGAAAAACAAGAGGATGATTTTGATGGTCGATCCTTTTCTTTTTCAAATAAAAGGAAACAATATTCTTATTTCAACAAATGAAAATGAATCTCACATTGAAAAAGCCACTACTTCTCTGCTTAATGGACATGAAACGATGATCAAGTGGGGTTAACAGTCTCTCACTTTAAGAAAAAAAACCTTACTACTGTAATCAATTATCTTTTAGTGTAATGCTGTGTGGTACTGCTGCGCCCACGACAAGCTTAATATGATCCTTTTTTTCTTCTCTGGTTTATAGATAACATAATAAAATAATGCTGAAACAATTATCTGTTTACGACTTTGCTGTCTGTCCACCATAAAACTACTTTAAATTTTACTTTCTTCTGTTCACAGCAGCTTGTCATTTTTTGCCTTGTTTTAGTCACTCACAGAGACCAAAGGAACCAGCAGCAGAGGCATAAATAATAATATTAATATACTCTAGTTTAACATTTGTTTGCAGCAAGCATGTTTTCAGTGTAGTAATTCATACGAAACGGAATCGGCCACAATAAATTTCAATCAACTTGTTTTTGTCAGTATAAATTCTTTTAGTGAAACTGTTGGAATCCACAAGTGGAATGTGAGTAGTAGAAAGCAATTTGCGGACAAAATGCGAATGATCAAACGTTGTCATTATTGACAAATGATGATTTAAATAAGTATTCTTAATTTACCTAGTTGTACGTTGAAAAATTGACGACAAAGACAAAATGGCTCCATCCGTTTTCTTTTAATGTAAGTGAGGCTTTTAGGTAGACAGGTATCTAACACTTCCTTTGAAATGTTAGAGGTTACGACGACGAATAAGATGATGCATTGTTTATGCGCGCCAAAACCGTTTACGTTTCTATGAAATGGCCAATTTGTAAATGTTTTTGCTGAACGAGTAATTTTGCTGCTGTTTAACAAACAAGCTAACTGGATCTCTTTGAGCAGCTCGTTCTTCTTTCTTTGATATAGGTCCTAATGGTAAAACTATGTAGATTTGGTGAAGAGGGAACGGGAAAAAAGAAACGGTGATTTCTTCTACTTCTTCGTGGTCTTTCTGTAAAAAGAGACGATTAAAAAGGGTGACCATACATTTGAGTATTTTTTGGCCCAATGCCCATACGTGTACTTCTACCGTTCATTAACTTCACCGACAGGGATAGGCGATGTGATTATGATGATGAAAGCACCAAGAAAAATTTAAGAGTATACGAAAAAAATACTCAAATTTAACGACCCAACTACGTTAGTCAAAGTAAGCAAGGTGGAAAAAAATATTCTGTCCAACTAACAAAAAGTTAGATCCCAGTTTTTGATGCAAAGATTATACAGGTATTTCATCCCTCCTACTTCCAAAAAAAGTTTGGGTAAATATTATTATTCCTTCAATAAATTATGTCTTATGATATTTTTAATTTTATCAATGAGTCTTTCAGTCTGTGGCAAAATTTGCTTGAACCAGTTTTTTTTGCAAAGATTATACAGGTATTTCATCCCTCCTACTTCCAAAAAACGTTTGGGTAACTATTTTTATTCCTTCAATAAATTATGTCTTATGATATTTTTAATTTTCTCAATGAGTCTTTCAGTCTGTGGCAAAATTTGCTTGAGATGACTTGAATCGACTTTAATGTCTATTATTGACCTACACTTCATTCGACAAGTTATTTACGGCAATAGTAAATATTCAGACTAAATTTTTACTAACTAGTAGTAAGAATGGACTGAGAAACGTGCTGTACATGCTGTCTCAAAGTAATAACCAGATGCACAATAGACGAAAGATGTGTAGTTGTGTTTATCAAATATTTTTCCATGCGGAAGCTACTTCAAAAGATGGTAATTTATAAATAATTTTTAGAATCTCCACAATCACAATTTGCTCACTTCAGTTTATGAATAATTTTGCAGGTGTGTGAGAACAACAGTAAAATGAATGATGACACGATGCAAATTGAATCATTTGAATACTTTTTTTTTGCTTTTGAGCAAGGTGTGTAATATGCACCATTATTGCTAATTTTCATATGTCACTGCTGCCAGAGAATGGAACTCGTTTTACATGAAAATTTTCCTGATTTCAAACTTTGGAGCATTCATTACGTATCCCCACTTTTTCATACTTAACAACGTCTTCTCTATAGGATAAGGAAATGAAATGAAGGATTTTGTTGGGTGCACCTTAGAAAGAATGTAGGATTGAAGAAGACGACGCGGCGGAAGGAGAGGATTGAGCAAACGTTGAACAGGGTTTCATTTTAAATTATCATCACCTTCTTGGTCGATAGCTGCGTCACGCTTTTATGGTAACCCTTTGCATAACACTCGGCCTTGTAAATCTAACGGAATTTATTGGGGGGTTTGAAAAAGCCAGAGACTTTAATACTTTGTATAATATATGCCTATTCATGTAGGTACTTATATGCATGCATTATGCATACATTATATCACCTATATGATTTGCTTTAGGCTGGTATTCACCAGGTTTTTTTGGCTGCTTTTAGACGGAATGCTTGCTTATATTATGTACGCAGAAAATGTCAAATTTTTATAGGAACTTTCTGTACACACACAGGCAGTTTTTTGCAGCGATTAACTCGTGTAAGCAAAGCAAGAGTAGACGAGCATAGCGAAAAAATCGGGTTTGGTGTAGCCAAAGAAGGAAAAGTACCCGATATATCTACATAATACCTGGTTAATTGTAAATTCTACACACATTATGTCATGTTGTATATAGTGGTCAATGTGGCCATGTCGGATTCGCATACACTATCTATTAGTAATATATCGGCGCATCAACTCTACTTGAATTTCAATGAATTGTTGTATGAGTAATTAGGTACTTGATTTGTGTGGAACTTGGCATAGAAAAAAACCATTATTTTGTTTAACGTTTTTTCTATCTCTTTCTCTGTCTGATTTACTCTCTCTGTTGATGATAATAATGGCGGTGTGGTGGGTAGAATCCGAATGTGCTCTATCATTACATCCTCTCAATTCCTTACTTGACCCAATAAAAATTTCATAAACAAAAACGGGCTTTTTCAGCCATCATGAAGACGAAAGTAGAAGAAACTAGATTCAGATTTCTGGCATATACGAATACGAATTCTATATGATAAATATACAGAGTATGTATCTTTGGCAGTCAGCATAGACATGCAAAGTATGCAAGCTGCTGGTATGATTGAGTAAGAAGATATAAGTCGTTGATATGCACCTGCTGCTGTAAATGATGTCAATTACAAAACTAACTGTTTTTTCTTTCATTTTGTTTTTTGCAGGGCCCTCAGTTCCGTGACACCCAAGGAGTACATGTCAACTCTTAAAAGTGTATTTTCTCTCCTGACAAATGAGACAGCAGAAGCGGACTGTAGTCGATTTAAGTGTTTTTCAATAGTTGACAAGCTTCCTGTTAAATTTTAAAAAGAAATTATTAAGGAAATGAAAGATTGTTTTATGTAAACTTTGTTTACTCGATTGTAAAATGTTCTATGTATATGGTTTATTTATTTATTTATTTATTTTTATATTATTTGTGTACTATTTAAGTTTCCTATACATTCAAATAATGTACGTTTAGCTTTTAACAGATAAAGAGATATGCACTAATGCACAATATCATCAATCAACAAGCACCATGATCTTGATTTTGTTTACGTTGACTTGTTCAATGTAATATTGTTCAGACGCACGTACTAATTTATAATTTCACTTGATAAAAGATTTACACAGGCGCTCATGAGACTGACCATTGACCTATGACGATATACTCACCTGACAGTGTACTTTAATTACTATGTCGAATGTGTGATTTAAAAAAATCTAATTAATGTAATACATGCACAAACAAGGTCGGTTCCTTTTTGAATGAAACAAGTTCATTCAAGAGAAAAAAAGGAAGCAACATGATAAACATTTTTGATTTTTGCATTAAAGCAACTTCCCTATTTCAAACCTGAGTATACACAATATAATCATAATGGTAATAGCAATATCCTTTGGATTTTGCACTAACCAAAGCATCATCATCATCCACAGAATGAAACTCTCTTTTAAAAAACTGTGCAGTTTTATTCTTCTCCTGCACAAACAAACAATAAATTTACTCTACATTGAGAGATTTTTGTAGCATAACCACATCACGAAATTGTGTGCATTCAATTTTACTTGTGCTCTTTTACACGTAGAATAAGTTCTAAGCGAATTTGGTACTAGTACAGCACATTTTGAACAAAGTTCACTTTTCTTTTCACCTGCTCAACACCAACTTGTTACACATTATTTCTTTATCAAAATGAATACACCACCACCTTTTGTTGTACCGTAACGAACAAAGGGTTTGCCGTTGTGACTATTGTTTGNCAAAATGAATACACCACCACCTTTTGTTGTACCGTAACGAACAAAGGGTTTGCCGTTGTGACTATTGTTTGTTTGCAAAATAATGTACATTCCTCTAGTTCATGTGATTATTACTGGTATGAGCAGACACGTTTCAATTTTTAAAATCTCAGCATATTTTAGTCACGTAAATTTTGAATTATGACAGGTCAAAGTTTTGCATTTGATTACCAAACTGAACGGAAGTAGAAATAATAAAAACAATAAAACTTGGTACATGTTATCGAATAGGCTGAAATATCAAATTTTCCCGTGCTACTCACAACACGTGTTGGAAAGTTCCATCACAGAGTATTTATGAACATGGCCAAATGATCTAAGCAAAAGGCAATAACAGTCATACTTTTTACAACTTGCATCCATGAAATGTACCGTTTTTACGCATTAATCATACAGAAAAGTTATCATTATTATCATCAGTTAGTAGCTGCTCTTAAAAATCCGAACATTGCAATGCACTTAACAAAAGGTCTCTGTAACGCACATTTTTCCAACCCTGCCTGGCCCAGACAAGTCGGTAGTAGTGGTGGGGATTCTTGGTTGCACTTTTGTAGTTAGATTATTAGAGTTGTAGTCAGTCAGTCAGTCAGTAGATGAGGCAGTCACTAGTAGCAAGTGCACAGCTACAACTTTTTTACTACAAAATTACGGTAAAAGACGATGAGAGTTGTATAGGTATTATTATGTATTATAACAAAACTTTAGTACAAGATTAGTGGCAAATAATGCAAAACTTTTCCCTCCCTCCCTTCTCTTTTATTTTTCCTGCTTACTCGTTTACTTATTACATAAAATCTGAATATTGGATTCAAGTTTCATATTTTATATCGGTTACCCTACTGTATTTACTACTAAACAGAATGAAAAATTGTTCACGACATTACTTTGTGCGAGTTGTAACACTCTGTTTGCATTTAAAAATCTAAACATTAGTTGCTGTATTAGTAATTGTTAGTACCGCGTACACCACTTTACTTGGTGTACTGTAATGTGTGTTCGTATTTTACGCATATAAATATGTCATTGTATACATATAATGTACCATTTCTTGTTGTTGTTGTTGTTGTTGCTACTCTTCGGACTTTGGATGCAGCTCGCTAAAAAGATACAAGTGATCCTCCTCCTATTATTTACGAGATATGCATTATGTTACATTCTATATAAGTCATTATCCTCATCTTTTCGTCGTCTTGATCCACGGTAAAAATATATATATTGTCTAGAACGGGTTCTACTGGTTCTCAGTTTTTTTCTCCCTTCAAAATTTGGTCATGTATGAAATACCTGCATATATGATTAAGCGAAAAAAATTCTGTTGTAATCGGGATGAATCAGTGAATGAAATATTGCAAAAAGGGAACCAAGCAGAGAATATTAAACTAGGCAAAGTATTTTACACAATAATGTTTACTCCTCTCTCCTGCATCTATGGTCAACTTTGTTTTGATGTACACGTATTTCATGTGTAGGCACTAGCTTTATTATTATTATTACTACCTATTTTTTAAATTAAAAAAAACCATTGATCTTTGCGAGGACTTTTACCGAGTCACAGAGTACGTATATTAAATGTATGTATCTATGATATTTATATCCACAGTATTTCACCTTAAGAACTGGCATCAAGTTCCAAAATTGTATTTTTGAATTCATCTCACATCTAGCAACGTTTTATGTGATTGTAAAAAATATCGAAAAAGCGCACAAGAAAATTATTCAATAATTGAGCATGCATATTAAAACAACTGTGATACTTCTATATTTTGATACGATGAGGTAACAACCGTAACCGCAGACATGTTCTCGTGAAGCCACGTACACTGCTTCGTAAATGCATATGCCAGTGTAATTTAAATGCTGCCTATTATATTTCAACAACGCAAATAGTACATAAACACTTCACTAGACTTTGAGTACTTGAGTAAACTGGGATACGCAACTAGGTATGTTCAATTTTATGTTGATTTGCTGTAGAGAAATGTATTATTTCAAGGGTATGCTTGACTGAATTCGCTCAAAATAGTTTATGCGCCATGATGATAGCTACTAAAAATCAAGAATGATTTGTTGTTCAAGCACAATTTTAAGGATTAAGTTTTTATTTGCGTAACTGAGTATTGTTGACATAATGATCAAGTAAACTTTTATTAGTTTTAAGAAACCATGGAATGAATTACAGTGAATAATGCTGGTTAATTGAACTAAAGATAATGCTGTTGGTAAGGCACATCCCTCGAACATAAGTAAAAAAACAATTATGTTAATAAGTATTTACACAAAATATAAAACTACACACGTAACATAATAGAGATTAACTCCCAGAGGAAGTAAAATGATAGGTAATTAATTCAAGAACATGGGGCAAAATGAAATCAGCTTGTGAAAAATAGTTGCTCAAGCAACAAGCTCAAAATCGTAATGGCTACATAAGCGTAATACATATGAAATTGTCAGAACATCTTTGCCATGA